>ML807296.1:41330-109678 GCA_009831015.1 Picea engelmannii
AGACCAGATATTGCACATGCAGTGGGAGTTGTGAGCAGGTATATGAACAATCCAGGTAAAGAACATTGGGAGGCAGTAAAGTGGATTCTCAGGTATTTGAGAGGTACTACTACTCATGCATTATGTTTTGGAGGTTCAAACACATTTCTATAGGGATATGTTGATTTAGATATGACAGGTGATAAAGATAGAAGGAGGAGCACCACAGGGTATGTATTTACTATAGGTGGAACAACAGTAAGTTGGATTTTGAAACTACAAAAGGTTGTTGCACTTTCAACAACAGAGGCAAAGTATGTTGTTGCTACAGAGGCTAGTAAAGAGATGATTTGGTTACGAAGGTTTATGGAGGAATTGGGAAAGAAGAAAGAGAATAGCAGGTTGTACTGTGACAGTGAGAGTGCAATTCATCTTTCAAAGAAATCAACCTTCCATTCAAAGACTAAGCATATACAGTTGAGGTACCACTTCATACGATCCACCGTGGAAGATGGACATTTGAAGTTGGAAAAGATACACACTAGCCAGAATCCTGCAGACATTTTAACAAAGGGAGTAACCAGAGAGAAACTGAGTTCTTCCTCAGTTTCAGTTGGTCTTCAATAATGAAGATGAAGATGAGAAATTTTCCAGGTCCAAGAAGGTTTAGAGTCCAACATATACAACAGCGGTGGAGTTGTTGAGATCAGTCTCCAAGTGGGAGATTGTTGGTTGTGGAGCCTGATTATCTTCCTGATTCAAAGGTCCTTGCTTTCAGTCGTGTTTATACCCCATGAAGACTTTACACCCCAGAAGTATGTACTCTCTTCCACGCGGGGGAGTGCAGAGGGGGGTACCCCCTCTGCAGGGTCCGGGGGGTCTTGAAGGAAAAATTTCCTTGTAAATGTATATTGTAATTTCATTGTAAATCTAGATCGTTCATTATAAGGTCACAGATCTAATGGTAGAAATTATGTTAGGGTTTTTTTCCCTAGAAGGCAACCCTCTGTTAGGAGGGAAATGTATTGAGGCTATGCATGATGGCGAGTATTGTATTCTGAGAGAGGAGACTGTGAGAGAAAGAAGAGGAAGTTACAACGGGTTTTGTTGTAGGTTGTATCCCTTCATTTGTTGGATACTAATAAAGGAAGGAACTGGCAATTTCTCTGGTGGACGTAGCCCACACTGGGTGAACCACATAAATCTGTGTCTCTATTGTATTGTGTATCTTCTGTGTTTTGTTTCCGCATTTGTTTTATTTTATTGCTCCGCAGTCCTGTTTTTCTAACATAGAGAACATATGAGATTTTCCCGAGTCAAGGAAAATATATTATGGAGATACTGAAAAAGTTCAGCATGACATAATGAAAATCCATGCCCACTCCAATGGTAATGGATTTGAAGAAAACTAGTGATATTGATTCATGATATGTAGATCCACACTTATACCAACAATTGATTGGATCTCTAATGTATCTGGTTAACACCAGACCAAACATTTTCTATGTAGTAAATGTGCTTAGCCAGTTTATGAGCCAACCAAGACATACACACTGGATAACCGCAAAATATTTATTGAGATAATTACAAGGCACAATTGGTTATGGCCTGAGATATGCATCCAATGTGGACTTGAACCTGCAAGGATATGCCGATGCATATTGGGAAGAAAAGTGCAGTAGAAATAAAAATCACCTCCGGTTGTTTCTTCACTTTAGGACCTGCCATGGTTTCCTGGTGCAGTAGGAAACAAAGCTCTGTAGCATTGAGCACCATAGAGGCAGAGTAAATTTCACTGAGTGTGGTAGTTTATGAAGCAGTGTGGCTTCGCAAACTTCTGACTGACTTGTTCTATCATGAGATGGATCCTACCACTATTCATTATGATAACCGGAGCTGTGTAAAGCTCTCTGAGAACCCTGTGTTTCATGACATATCGAAACACATTGAAATAAAGTACCACTATATCAGAGACATGGTGCAGAGGAAAAAAATACACGTGCATTATCTTCCTACCCATGAACAGATGGCAAATATCTTGACAAAACCACTTGCCAAGACAAAGTTCGAGTATCCCCATGAGAGACTTGTCCTCGTGGAAAATTCCTCCCTAGCTGAGAGGGAGTGTTGATGATTGCAACTATGTGAGACATTCTCCAACTTACAAACCTATGAGATGTGGATCATTGTAGCTATGTGAGACTTTAGCCAACTTACAAACCTGAGAGAAATCCCTTGAGAAGTGTGTGTGGTTCCTATATGAGACAGAGTTGGAACGTAGAGATGACCTCCTCCATACAGAGAGTTGAGAAGAACTCCAGATTAACACAGTGAGAAAAGTGATCTATAGAGTTGGACGTACCTGTGTCTGAGCACAAGGTGAAGGTGTGAAATCCCAAAGTGTTGGGTGCATCGTCATCAGAATAGAAACAAAGATGATGTATTAGCCTCCTCTGAGTAGAAGAGTTGACGAGAAACTCCAAATGACTCTCATGTGTAATGCAGTGGGAAATAAGATCTATTGAGTGGACGTGCCTGTGGATGAGCACAAGTGAACGTGTGAAGAAGTGGTTCTTCTGTGTAATGTAGTGAGCTAGATATATGGACATCCCTATGGATGTGCCCCTAGTGTATGAGCACTAGTGGGTGTATAAGATCCCTTTCTATATTGTTCAAGAGTCATAACTGCATGTAACCCTAATTGTAATGTAAAAGGGTACAAGTCGGCCCCACCTTAATGTGATTAGTAATTAATTTAAAAGATAATTAATATGGTTGATATAAATTATATTATAAGCTAGTGAGGTCAGCCCTATTGTGCCAATAGACACTTCTGTTGACAAGTTAAGTTTAGTATAAGTAAAGGTAGATTCCCCATTGTGGAATCATATCTCTCACATGAGTTTGGAAATAGGTTGTTGATTTCTATAAAATGGAACTAAGCTAACTTAAGATTAACTATTTAACTAACTGGAGTTGAGAAAAAATAGAGGAAAAATAATTTTCTCTGTATATCATCCCTCAACTTTATTGAAAGACAATTTGAACATTTCATGCTACTTCATCTTGTTATTGAAAAGTCTTCATCTGCAATCCATCATGTAAAAATATGTCCATGTGAATAAATGTTCTTGGAGTCGAACACGGAGAGATTTCGTTGAATTACCGACCATTGATGAATGTCGTTAACTAATACGAGAAAACTCATTAATAATGAAAATGAGTGTCAAGGTACCATAGTGCATCATGACAGGTACAAATAGGTGTATTGAAGTCAAGTCACCTGCAGAACCTGATAGTCAGGAGATGTTAATGTATTCCAACTGTTGTCAATGAGGAAACCTGATCTTGATTCCAGAAAAGGTGTTGAAGTCGATGGGACAATATTGTTGGATGAAAGGCCTTAAGGAATCCCACATCATCCAACACAAACATACAACAATTTTTTTTTGAAGAACCATTCATGAAAGATTGAACCAACATGAATATGCATAATCTATTATGAACCTTGCCAGCCAAAAACCTAGTTTTCAAGCAAGGTTCAGGTCCAACTACGCAAGAGATCTGGTTTTCATAGCTAAACAATATTTTTCTCTTTACTATTTTATTTATTTATTTATTTCTCTCCACTAACCTACTCTACTTGGAAAATAATACCTTTTCTTAGGTGTAGGAATATTTCCAATGCATCCATTTGCATAACATGATCTCAAGTAGACTCATATCCAAATTTGAAGAATGTACCTTTATAGATGCCAGTATATGAGAAACTAGTTTCTCTGATTGATATAGTGCCAAGATTTTCGGCACATAAACACATAAGTTTGTTTTGGTCGAAATCTTATTATCACATTTGTGCACACACTCTCTCTTCATTTTATCTATTTTGGCTTTCTTGGGAAACATTTCCGCTATTTTTCAGTTTTTGGAGCAACATTTTGGCTATTTTTCAGTTTTTGGAGCAACATTTTCACTATTTTTCACCCTTTGGGGAAACATTTTCTAAATTGAATATTTTCTTTAACAATTTTGTTGTAAGTGAAGGTTTTCATAAGCAAAACGTGTAGTAACCTTTGAGATCTTTTTAAAAGTAGGTGATAGCCATATCTTGTATTATGTTGCTTATAGTCATTCCGTCTAGATGGTTGCATACAATCATATTTCTTTCATTTGTAGGGTGGTTTCAAGGTGATAGTTTAAAAATTTAAAAGCTATACATAACATGAATTCATTTATGGATCTATCGACTCCTTCTCCATGGAAGGATTGAAATGTTTTCCAACATAATGATGGCTTCTTCATTTTATTTTCCTAGAGCGATTGCACATTATTTTGGTATTGTACGTGGGAGAAATATTTGATAGGTGAATGATACATGTTATGGTTTTCTGTATGAATCAAATTCAATAATGTTTGAATTGAATTGATGATAATGAAGGTTTTGTAATTTGGACTCATGAACACATTTTTTTCAATGGAATATTTGACAAATGATAGTTGTTTAAGCAAATGTCACTAACCCAATTGTAGACATATGAGCCTATTATCATTAATATGGACCATTTCTTAGGTATTTAAAACTATATTATTTTTTTATATAAAACTAATAAAAAAACTATTTTATTTTTATATAAAAAGAATAAAATAAAAATATTTAAATTTATTTATTTTTTTAATTAAAAATAGATCATTTTTTCTTTTAATTTCTTTTGACAAGTGTAGATGACTTTGAAAATTAAGTTGTGATTTAATATGTTCATATGCACAAGTCATTTTATCTTATAGATTTACAAGAGGCACCAAAATTTTAAAAACGATCATATTTCAAAATTGTAGAGGAAAGATTTAGAAGGTGTGATCTTGAAAATGTGATATATTTTTGTGCACTTCAAACATACATTACCTAGTCATATGGTCACAAAGAATGGGAAGAAAAAAATATCGTCTTATGAAGAAGTGCATGCTAGAATTTGATAGAGGAGAAGACGAGGGAAAAGAAAAGAAAAGTAGAGGATGAGCAAAAGAGAAAAGCCAATTTAGAATTAGCAAAGAAACATAATGTTGAAGATGGACTCAAAATATGGTAGAAGCAAAGGTAAAGGCAAATGTTGAGGAAAATAATAAATTAGAAGAACATTATGGGATAGTAGCAAGACAAAAGGATGAAGTTGAGTGAAAATCAATGACATAAGTTGGGTAGAGAAAGCAAGGAAATAAACTAAGCTAGAAGATGAGGAGAAAAGGATACCAAATGAAGCCAAGTTCAAGGCTAATGTTGAAGCATGCCAAAAGAGAAAATAAGTTGAGGAAGAAGAACAACCAAGTTAGCAACTAAGGAAGAAAAGAAAAATAAAGTTGAGGTAAATTCAGAAGTTGGGAAGAAAAGAATTGAATAAGAAGAAAGAATAAAGATGAAGAGGAGAAATGGAATGTTCACCCCATATGAATAGAACCATTGGAAGAAGTGCATACTCTTATGAGCATCACAATGTTATATTTAGCCAATTTGATTAGAAGAGGAGATGTGTCAACTCCTATGCCCAATAACAAAGTTGCACGTCTAGATTTATTCTCTTTCAACAAAAAAACGCAGATAGTAAAACAAATGCATAAAAGGAGAAAGCTTAAGGTGGACCAAGATTTGGTGCTTACTATAGAAACTACTATGTGTTACAAACATAAAAATGATAGCAATAAATATAATAAATTGTAATAATATCATTTAATTAAATCAAGAGGCACGTACCTCTTCATCAAGAGGTAATACCTCCTCACCTCGTGACTAGTCAATGCTATATAGCAACCGTCACGAGGGTAGTGTAGTCATCATATTTCATTATATTCAATCAAATATTAATACTCAGAAATATTCATTTCTCATTGAATAAGAGTTTTTATGTTACAATGGTATCATAGCTTTCTTTCTGATCCATCTTCCGCCATTAAATTTCCCCCCACCTTTTCATTTTCACCATTAAATTTACCCCACCCGTACCCGATTCCTAAACCCACACCCGTACCCTGTTCCAAAACCCCCCACCCGTACCAGTTCCCAAAATACCCCACCCATAACTATCCCTCGCTCCATAAAATTTTCGCTCCCGTAATCATTTCCATAGTTCTCGTTCCATGCGCCCTCACACAACCCCCGCGCCCTCAGACAACACTGACCCCAACTCCGTCCACCCGACACCCACTTCACCAACACTCTCGCACAATCACCATCCACCAGCCTGCTCATATCCCACAGATCCTCCCCGACACACACCCTGCAGACCCCCCACACTTCCCATTCCCCGCGCCCTCACACAACACCGAACCCACTTTCGTCCACTCGACACCCACTTCCTCAACATTTCCTCATAGTCACCATCTGCCAACTTGCACATATCCCGCAGACCTCCCCGACACACACCCCGCAGACACAGACCCTGACCTGACAGACCACTGCCCCGACACATCTCGTAGACTGTCCCATCCCTATCCCTACCTCCGACCTTTGACTACCAATAGTGACTTCTTGTAAATTCGTTGCCCATTCTTCCTTCACTAAATTTTATTAATTATAATATATATCTTATGCTAATTTATTATCTATTATATATATAATATCTATATATACATATATAAATATAAAATAAAATAAAATAAATATAAATGTATATTAAAAAATTAATATTTAAATTAAAAAAAAAAATCGCAAGGATGGTCAACAACGAAGAACTTAAGGCCGACGTGAATAAATGTAGAGATGACGTCAATGGTGTAAGGTACCGACTTAACAATGTGGAAAAAAAAACAAAAAGACATGAATGAAAAAATCGATAAATTACTCGAGATTGAGAGAAAAATTGACCGGTTAATACAACAAGGTGAAAGATTATTGATGCTCCCTGAAAATGATAAAACTGAAACAAAAAGAAGACTTGATGAACATAGTGAAAAAAATGAACAATCAACGGAACGTGTTGAGGCCTTATTCGCAGAGCCCTTAGCTTATTGGAGACCACCACTAAGTCCGGAAATACCAGAAATAAATTCAGAATTTCAGAATTTTTTTAGTAAACTGGCTAGGTTGGCCCTGATATTTTGACCTAAAATAATTAAAGGTCAAATTTTGGTATAAATAAACATAAAGTGACATTAATTTTCATCATAACTCATAACACACAAGTGGTCGTCTGAAAATTTCGCCCTCTTTAAGGGTTATTGGCTGAAATAACTAGTGCGCATCTCTTGGGAGAGCTTTATGGTGGTGTATTATGGCATTTTTCATGGTGGAATGGTCTTCAACTGGGGTTTGAATTGATTATTCTTGGTGAAGTAAGTGGAAAATATGCATTTGTATTCATGCTATGGATGTTTGTGGTAAACTTTGCTTGTTTAAACCCTAGGGGAGAAACAACAAATGCTTGTTTCTCCCTATAACTCTTCTACTAGCTTGATCTCGCCAATTATATATCTTCTTGGGAGTGATTATTAGAGCCCTAAAGTGATATCTCTCTAGTAATCTCATTCTAGTCACCAATTAAATTGTCTTTCAAAAAGACCAAGGAAGGAAGGTACACTAGGGCCTAGAAGTGCCTACTCTCTAACAAAACCTCTTTTAAAGGGTCAAATGCTTGAGGCCTTGAAATGCCAACAACTCTTGCATTTACTTCTTCCCTTAGCTAAGCATTATCATTATTTTATTTCCCAAGTGATATTGTTACTATTATTGACTCCATAAGCCCCTAAAAGGCACTGATTTCTATACTCTTGTGGATGCATGAGATCAAAAAAACCTTCAAACTATCTTCTTGAAACTCTCACTAACACTAACAGCCATATTGTTGCTGCTATAATTTCTATTACAACCTTTATTTATCAGCCTTAATCAACATACTAACCTCTAAAACTAACCTAAAAATTTGCACTAGCCTAGGTACTATCATCCAAAGGCCTTAGTCTTCCTTTTGCTATTGTTCTAGGTGCAAAATTCTGAAGTTGTTTAAGGTTGTTGTTGTAATTACTGTTACAACCATCATTGCAACCCCTTAATATCCCTTAAATTGTCCATAAAACCACCCAACATTTGTATTAGGCAAGTTACTATCAATATATATTAAAGTGTTTGTCTAATTCCCTAAACTAAGTACTTTTATGAAGTGGTTTTGTTGTTGTCATCATTATCATTTATTGTTGTTACAAGTGTTTTGACATCCCATTCAAGTCACTTATTTACTTGTTTTAAATCTTGAAATTGTGAGTGAAAAATCACTATCAAAATTGCAAATTCTTTATATCGTTTTTTGTCATCATAGCTTGGAATTTCTGGACATATTTGCTACTGCTATACATTTCATCTTTTAGTGTTTCAATAGAATATTTATATCTTGAAGTCACTATTCTGAAACATTAATATCATTGCTTAAAACTAACATTTGTCATTTCATTGGTAAAGGGAAGGTACCATTCATTTCCTTTTCCTTTGCCCCTTTAAACTTTACCAAGAGATTTATTTTCTTGAGTGACCTAAAAAGAAGGGTGGGTTTTACCTGGTCTTTTTACCCTTCATCAACCAACTAGGTCTTGGGACGTTCCCCTTGGAGTGATTTTCTTCTCCTCCTAAATAGAAATAGGTATCCTATTGGGGTGACAATGATAGGACTACCTCCGTGTTACGTCAATCTAGGCCTACTTTCCTTTAGGCCTTGGGAAAGTATAGATTGTGCGATAACATTTTTGGCACGGTTTGCGGGGAACACTGAGTCAATATTCCTCAACGACACTTTTTCGGTAAGAATTTTACTCAAAGAATTCACTTCAAAGAGATTACCTGGTGACTCCAATGAGGGTGATTTCCTCACTCCCTTTGATAATCCTTAAGATATTATCTGGCGACTCCACTAACTTATTCTCTACTTCGTGATAATTCCAAGACATGGAATCATGACGCCCTGGGAACAAGTGTATCCGACTATTGCTTTTGAAATTTTTCAAGGATACCCACATTATTTTGATATAAAATGGTTAAACAACTCTCTAAGATTCGGAGGCCTCCCAATTACTCACATTGTAAAATTCTTGAAGTATATAAGTGAGATAGAATTTGAAGGGGGAGGATATTCTGGTAAAATTGTTCATACTTTCCCTGTCATCTTTTTTGCAAGATTGGATTACGAGTCATTGCGAAGATTAAGGGTATATCATATTTCATAGACCTCATCAATAGGTTTATTGAGTTTGTGAAACCACAATTCTAGACATATGAAGATGACCTTCAAAATCTCACAATAGCCCTAGAGGATGAAGTATTCACCACCGAGATTGTGGAAGATATCAAGGATGTGTACCATACTCAATACCAAGAACCCTATGATATAGAAGGATAGATTTATGAAGAAGGTTGTCAACCCCTTGAAGAGGAGCAATATGTTTCCCATGATTCAACATAATGCAGTAAAGACTTGATTGAAGAAGTGAGTTATGAATATGATGCACTAGTATATGCATAATATTAAGCTACTGCAGAAGAAATATAAACATTGAACCCTATCCAAGGATGAAGAAAATGTAGATTTCATCAGTTTAATTCGTGCTACAAAAATATTGTTATTTTGCAGATCCTTTGGTTTGAAGAGACTTAAGACAATATAGGAAATTTGTGCATTTAGTTATAAAGGTTCTTTGTCCCAAGCGAAGAGTGTATCGATAAATGCTATGTTTTCTTGAGTGATGATATAGTTGCAATAAAGAGTGGTTGAGATGAACATGGAATCTCTTATGGCATGTTCAGAAAACATATTGTCATTTGTCATCTTGTTGGCATATCACCTTCAAATTCTTAATGTCAGGTGGAATACAAGATGTTCGGGTAGAAGGCATCCATGCCATCGATAAGAAAAAAGAATAAATAATATAGGTGGCAACGATCTAAACAGAGGGATATTGAAACCTTGGTTCATTAAATTTATCCATTCATGTGGCTACTTCAATATAATTGATGTCAAAAGGTCAATATTCTGTTTTTTTTTTATCAAGTCAAAGATGGAGAATTCTATAATCAAATAAAGTGGCAGAACACCTGACAATTTTAACACTTCAAAGCTTCGTAATGAGCAGTCAATCTTCAATCCCAGATTTTCAGGCAACATATCATCTTCATTTAATTTGGATCCAACATATTAAGGCCATTTAGCATTAGAAGGTAGAATAATATCTTGTCAAAATATTATCTCCAAGTTTTTGGGCAAATCAAATAAATAATCAAGTTTAGATAAGTGTGTTTCAGCTACAGGCGGTGGCAATTTAAAATATACATTCACATTCCTATATTTTTTGCAATTCCCGTCATATTTCCGGAAGAGAATTTCGGGCCTAATGTTCAACCAAACTGTAAGGAATTTTATAAAACCGTTCAAAACCCACCTCCCAAATGGATCCATTTACCTTGATACCATAGGTTTTTCTAAATTTCTCAATGGTTTAGGAGAAATATGCGTTGACCAGGATGACATTTTCCAAAAATTTCCAGTGACAGAGCACATGGAAGTAGGGGAGAGTTTCATCATTGGAAATGAATCTCCATTCCCAGGCAGTCAAATCAACTCCAGATCGCAGAGGATAAACACCAAATCCATGATTTCATTGATTCAATTCCATGAACGCATAAAATTAAATACTTGTTTTCCATGAATGGAACAGTTATAGTTTTATCAAAATAATAACATGTGGCAATAAAAGATGACAATTGAATATATATCTCAAATTTCAAGGGATTAGATCAACATCTTGAGAATCCCATCTTAGATCCAGATTTCCGGGTAGACAATTCATTTCCAGATTCTCTTCTACAGATAAGAGATTTGTTTCCTTTGAATGAAATTGGTTCTTAATAGTTAGTAGTGTATTTTTTATTTATTTAAATGACCATTTTTTAATGTAAGAGGGGGGGTAGGGTAAGAACTGTGGAATTTTGAAAAAGACTTTGTTTCTGATTGTAAAGTATAGGACTCATTTCATTTTACACTCAATTCTAAAGGCTATCTGATGAGAATACTCTCTCATATGCTCTCTTATTCTTCATTTTATTACTTCAAAAACATGTTATCTATGCAACGCATTGAATATATCTTGTTATGTTGGTAACACAATGAATATTTTACTGTTTTCTTGCCCATTACAAGAGTTGTTCTTGAGTACATTATTCTATGTTTATGAATTATATTTAGGATCAAGAATCTTCCTATGTGAGTGAATAGATTGGGAACTTTCATATTTCTTTCCTCGAATGATTTTATCTACCTCATTAGATTGACTACAATTGATTAAGTAAGTGTGATAGGAACTTAATTTGCGATCATAGATTGATGTTGTCCTTCTTCATCCACTACTAAAAACTCAAACCTTTTTTTCAAAATCCAAAACATACCTATAATAATAAACCATTGCAATAACTTGATGATGCCCTTAGTTTCCCTTTAGCAATCAAGTGCAACTTTAGGGACTAAAAAGAGTTTTGGATTGTATGTTGAAAGACATCTATCCTTCACCAATCTAGACAAAGATCGATGAGTCAGAGGTCAAGATCTCAAAGGTGGAGAACCTCATTCACATTTAAGCTTGAGGGTATCCTTGACTCATTCTAAGTCTGGTGCATGATGACAAAAATCGCCCAATTTGATAGATTTTTCCTAAGTAGGAGCAATGGTACACTTTCTAGGAGGTCCAACTAGTGGATCTAGCAAATCCGTCTACGAGCTATCGACGAAAATGTGTCATTAGCTCAAGGACGAGCCAACTAATAGTGTTGGGGATATTTTGGCACCTAAGGTTTGAAGACCGTGTGCATGCCACACATAATTTATGGGAGCACGCTGAAATATATGCACGGAGTGGTGCCAACCAAGTATTAATTTTGCGTGCCAAATTTTTTTGTATTGCATGTGCTAACCTGATTTTTCACTGCGCACACCAACCCATTTTTTGTTACATGCAAGAATACAAAACAAAGTTCATGCAGAATGAATCCAAGCGTATCTTTCAGGAATCATTGTAACTAATTTTGTAACACCCTGATTGATCATGGTCGAGGTTATGGATGAGTTGGAAAGATAGTTATGATTTCCACGCTCTGTGAAATATATGGGGGGTTGCATGCAAGTATGTATAGGGTTGGGATTTTTTAGTAAAGGGAGAGTTCATCATTATAAGAGAGAAGTAAGATGGAACAAAATGAGAGTTCCAAGTTCAGTTTTGTAACAATTTGTGCATAAGTCTATTGTTCAAATATAGTAGATGGGTATGAATGAGAAGAAGAGATATTAGCACACGACACATCTCTGTTCTAATTGACTATTGATGCATTCTGAGTAGGCTTCGACCTTTGTGCATGAAATTGTATCTGAATGATGTTGAATTGAATGAATGGAAACTTAATATTTGTCTCTCTGTGTTTCATGTGTTATGGTTTGGATGTATGTTTGTTTACATTCTTTTGTATAGTAATCTATCAATAAGCTATGAATGAATGAATGAATGAATGGCTTACTTCTATAGGTTTCCTATATGTTTTTTCCCTTTACACCCTACTCAAGACTAATGGTCTCTGTGATTCTCATGGTGTCTCAGGTGAGACCTTCTTCGGTGCTCGAATGAAGATTGAATATGTCGGTTCCTATGGGGTATTTTGGTAAATCTTAATGAACACTAGGTATTTAAATCCCCGACGAGTATATATGACCAACACCTCAGACACTACCTTCTAAATTCTCAAAGACCCAACAAGGGAACAAAGGGGCTTCTCTAATCTCAAATCCTTTTCTTCAAATTCAGGATCTATTGCTGCTTTATTTATCTCCTCCAAAGTGGGAACCTGACCCACTTGAAACACGATGCCTAGAGAATAATGTGGGCCATTAAAACCTCTAACATGGTGTTCTTCCCCAAAGTTTGAAACCACACCCTCAACCTCCTACCACATGCCCATTATAGCCATCATCTTTGCTGGGCTATCCTTTCCTAACAAAGACAAGTGATTTCTTAGACCATCCACATTGGTTTGAAAACCTAAAGTTTCAATAGCCATGTTAGGATGATCCTCCTTTTCATTCAAAGAGAAGTCTCCTAGTGTAAATTTTCCTAAATACGACCATATGGCCACACCGTCTGAAGGGTCTTCCAAAAAGTCCACGAGTTGAATGTCTTCAACCATTTTGAGGTAACCCTAGGTGATCAACACTTTCCTCCTCATTCAAACACCCACTATTGTAAAATGTTCTAGAATAAAGCATCAGGGCTCAACAATGTATATTTTGATTTCTTTTGTGAAATACCAAATATAAGTTTTTTTTCTTGGAACAAAAATAGTTTTAGTTCAATTCAAAGGTATCCTTCATTTATGTTATTGCTAAATCCTGGCGCAAACTCGTGGAATCCATTTCAAATGGGAAACACAAGTTGCTCCTAGAGAAAAACCATTGAAACTCTAAAACCTAAATTTGCTCCATAATAACAATTATTATCATCACCACAAATTGAATGAAAATCATTTCATGTATGATTTAATACATGTTTTGTTCATTTTAAATTTGCAATGAAAGTATGGAGTTGTAAGGATAATAGTGCACAATTCATTGTGTGCTACTCATTTGAAAGAATGAGTTTTGGGGCAGAGGATAACGTGGCTCAGAATATGGGACAAAATCATAGAAAAGAAGAAAAGTGGCATGGATTTCTATATTTATTATTTTTATTATTTTGATGTTCGGTGGAAGACAATTGATGAACATGTTTACATCATAGTTTAGTGACATATAGCTAGAGTACATTATGAATTGTGCATTATTATTTTGATATATATTTAGAATTTAAAATCATTAGATCATGAATAACACATTGATATGTTGTAACACAAAAAAAATAAGAATGTATACTTATCTTAAAGTGTAGAAACTTGGACAAACCTTACTAATTCTTAAAATCTCAACTATAAAACTTTTAGTAATATTTTTTGTAAAATTATTCAAATTTTTAAAGATTTTATTTAATTTCCAGAAAAAATTAATGGTTAGAATAAATTAATATTATCTTATAAAATTTGGATGAATCTTTTAGGAAAAATAAAAATTAATTCATCTCTTTTGGAATTTTTTTTTTTAAAAATTAGCATAATGACGAAACTTAACCCCTAAATTTTTCTCACAATATTGAGTTTCTTTTAGTCTGACATGGATATGTACATGGTAACACCTCCTTGATTTTATATTCAATCATATGATGACGATCATGCTATTTTAGCAAATATGTGTATCACAAATTGTATGGCAACTTATGTTATGACTAATATTGTGATACACATACAAACTAGTATATTCATGATGCATATGTTATATATTCTCATATTAAAACTTTATTGATGTATTGGTATAAGGGAAAATATGAGGTATAAGTAGTTTGATTAAATTGTACTTAAGGGAATTATAAAGTGACCTAAACTCTAGGAGGTTATGACTCGTGGAGGCTATTGGTGGGTTATGACATGTGGAAGCTATTGGTGGGTTATGAGGGTTATGACATGCGGAAGCTATTGGTGCATTAAGTTATTTATGACTCGTGGAGGTTATTGGTGGGTTATGACATGTGGAAGCTATTGGTGGGTTATGACATACTGAAGCTATTGGTGCATTAAGTTATTTCGTATATGATGGCCCTCTATCCTTTTAGTACTTTTCCCTAAGTTAATATGCTTGGACACATTCTAATTCTATGAATAATATTGTGATGCACATACATACCAGTATATTCATGATGCATATGTTATATATTCTCATATTTAAACTTTATTGAAGTAGCGGCATACGGGAAAATAGACGGTATACGTAGTTTGATTAAATTGTACTTAACATAATCATAAAGTGACCTAAGCTCTAGGAGGTTATGACCCGTGGAAGCTATTGGTGCATTAAGTTATTTCCTCTATGATGACCCTCTTCCCCTTTAGTACTTTTTCCTTAAGTTAATATGCTTGATATATTCTAATTATTAAGTGACTTTTTCCTAAGTTAATAGGCTTGGATACATTCTAATTTTTAAGTGACTTTACTTTTTTAGATATTTTTTCATATTTATTTTATTGTATTATTATTATTATTTTGAAAAAAAAAAACAAGATAGTAGTATGCAATTATTGACTACCCTGCAAACATTATAAAAGTGAGGAATTGGAGAGGCAAATGGAGACACTAGAGGTATGCCAAAGCACTATTAATTGTAAAAGATTATTATGATTTTCATTTTTATATGATGCATTCTAGAGTATCTAATAACACTAATTACGACATAGATACTCTATAAACATATCAATGAATGTTTGGGCTAAACTTTTCTCTCTTGAGATTCATGTAGACTTTGTTTTAGGATATATTGTGAGTCATTTTTTCTATATATTTGCGTTGTATTAATTAGTAAATGAATTTGTGTTGTATTAATTAGTAAATGATTTGCAGAATAATGTGTCTAATGAGGCTGATATTTCAGAACTTACGATTATATCTTCTAGCTTGCTTCTCCCCGTGGTCTTGAAAACATTGATATGAGTTTTGAATAAACCCAACCCAACCTTTCGCAAAGAGATACTACATTGTTGTTATGTCATGAATGTATATGAACAAAACATTATTATAAAATGATATTTGAGATTTGGATCATATTATTTGATTTTATTGTTGATTTTTATTTTTGTTTCATTTTATTATCTATATATATGTTTTATTTTATGCTTAGTCTTAGATTTATTGTTCATTTCTGCAATTCATTTCTTTCTTGCATGGCTTAAACTAAATATAAAAAAAAGGATATATGGACAAAATCCTAAAAGTTAAATGCAAAGGGAAGAATTGCTTTTAATTCCAATTGATAAACCCTTTTCGTAGTCCCATGTTACCCTTTTCGTAGTCCCATGTTGCACCTTTTGTAAGAAAATAAAAAAGAGGACTTAGGTGGGCTATAAACACCTAACTTTCCCAACTTCCACTCAACATAGCCTCATGAAGGTATTTGGGATGTTGGTTGTGGAATTACCATTTTTCTCAATCAATAATGCCCTTCAATGAATTATGGGTTAGTTATATCGTTCCATGCATTCTAATTTAGTTATATAAGAAATGGCAGGTTGTATAAGTAACAATGAGTCAACCTTTAATGAGCAACTATTTTCCATATTAAGGGTAGCCAATATATGCAATGATGAAAACAAATTTCAAATGTATTGATGGCAAGAATGGCATCCTACAAACCAATGATCAATTAATAATGGTCACTAGGCTGCAAACAAAGGTTAGAGTAGGTTGTGGCGGTTGTTGGACTTCAGGCCTGCAAACATAATTCATGAACAAAGACAAAAATAAAGAAATATAAAACATCACACATGAAGAAGACAAATAGATGGGGGCAATGGTAATCTTTATTTTTCATCCAAATAATGGATAAATGAATACAAGTATCAATAATATCCTCACGAGCTTCTTCATTTAAACATGAGATTCTCAAGCATTTTTAGGCATATGGAAATCCAAACACTTGAGAAAGCTATGCCCAAACAATTGTAACTGTAAGGTGTGTTGTCACAACCCAACATTCTCCACCTTGACAACAATTTCCTAATCCATTTCCCAACGAATCAAACATCACCTTCGTACAAGCCAAGAGAAGCCAAACACCACTGCAACTTCTCTAACAATATTGGTTGTGTGATCATGTCTGCACAATTTTCTCCAGTATGGACCAGTCCACCTCCACTGAATCAACATAACCACAAACTAAATTGTTGCAACCATTCTAGGTGATAGTTTTTATCGCACAATCTATACTTTCCCAAAGCCTAAAGGCAAGTAGGCCTAGATTGACGTAACACAGAGGTAGTCCTATCACTATCACCCCAATAGGATACCTCTTTCTATTTAGGACGAGAAGAAACTCATTCCAAGGGAGATGTACCAAGACCTAGTTAGTTGATGAAGGGTAAAAAGACTAGGTAAAACCCACCCCTCTCTCTAGGTCACTCAAGGAAAGAAATCACTTGGTAAAGTTTAAAGGGGAAAAGGAAAAGGAAATGAATGGTACCTGCCCTTTACCAAGGAAACACCAAACGTTAGTCATAAGCAATGATATTAATGTTTCAAATCAGTGGCTTCAAGATATAAATATGCCACTGAAATACTAAAATATGAAATGTATAGCAACAACAAATATGTCCAGAAATTGCAAGTTATGATGACAAAAAACAATATAAAGACTTTGCAATTTTGATAGCGCTTTTACACTCACAATTTCAAGATTTAAAACAAGACAGTGAGTGACTTGAATAGGCTGTCAAAACACTTGTAACAATAGTAAAATGATAATGATGACAACAACAAAACCACTTCAAAAAAGTACTTAGTTTAGGCAATTAGACAAACACTTTAATATATATTGATATAACTTGCCTAATACAAATGTTGGGTGGTTTTATGGACAATTTAAGGGCTGCAATGATGGTTATAACAGTGATTACAACAACAACAACAACCTTAAACAACTTCAGAATTTTGCACCTAGAACAATAGCAAAAGGAAGACTAAAGCCCTGGGATGATAGTACTTAGGCTAGTGCAAATTTATGAGTTAGTTTTAGAGGTTAGTATGCTGATTAGGGCTGCTAAATAAAGGCTATAGAAGCAATTATAGCAGCAAAAATATGGTTGTTAGTGTTAGTGAGAGTTTCAAGAAGATAGTTTGAAGGTTTGTTTGATCTCATTCATCCACAACGGTATAGAAATGAGTGTCTTTTAGGGGCTTATGGAGTCAATAATAGTAACAATATCACTTGGGAAATAAAATAATCATAATGCTTAGCTAAGGGAAGAAGTAAATGCAAGAGGTGTTGGCACTTCAAGGCCTCGAGCATTTGACCATTTAAAGGAGGTTTTTCTAGAAAGTAGGCACTTCTAGGCCCTAGCATACCTTCCTTCCTTAGTTTTTTTGAAAGACAATTTAA
Source organism: Picea engelmannii (assembly GCA_009831015.1). NCBI lineage: Eukaryota > Viridiplantae > Streptophyta > Pinopsida > Pinales > Pinaceae > Picea > Picea engelmannii. The sequence goes on from ML807296.1 coordinate 59,328, forward strand.
TTGGTGACTAGAATGAGATTACTAGAGAGCTAGCACTTTAGGGCTCTAATAATCACTCCCAAGAAAATATATAATTTGAAATATCAATCTAGTAGAAGAGTTATAGGGAGAAAGAAGCATTTGTTATTTTTCCCCTAGGGCTTAAACAAGCAATTTCATAATCTTAGACATGAAACAAGTAAATTTTACCACAGACATCCATAGCATAAATAAAAATTCATATTTTCTACTTACTTCACCAAGAATAATCAAGTCAAACCTTAGTTGAAGACCATTCAACCATGAAAAATGCCAAAATACACCACCATAAAGCTCTCCCAAGAGATGCGCACTAGTTGTTTCATCCAATAACCCTTAAAGAGGGAAAATATTTCACACCACCACTTGTGTGTGATGAGTTATGATGAAAATGAATGTCACTTTATGTTTATTGATACCAAAATTTGACCTTTAATTGTTTTAGGTCAAAATATCAGGGTTGACCTGGCCAGTTTACTACAAAATTACATTTTTACCAAAATAAATTCAATTTGCACCCAAATAGGTCTCCAAAGGTGACGTCATTCCCTCCTAGGGTGACGTTGGGCCTCAAACCCCATTTAACCCCAAACAAATGCTCAAATACATTATGCAATTTGACAAGTTAATTTTGGAGAGGGTCTTAGGGTGTCTTATTGGGCTAACCTCTCTTAAGTTTGGGGTGTTTCCCAGGTGGAATCTAGTCCAAGTCATGTAAGTGTATGAGGTGGCATGGGCTGAATATTTGGGCATGGGGTGCATGTGATAACATGGAAATGTAGAGTCTTACTTGTGGGTGCCTTTGTGGAGGGTGAATTGCACCTTGTCATGGATGCAATATTTTCCTAGCCCATTCATTGCCATTTATTCTTAGCTTTTTTCTTTTGATCTTTTTCTCTTGTGCTTCAATGGAATAGTTGAGGGCCACTGTCCTGGCTTGATGACCAGAGGTGACATCGTTATCCACAAAAATTTTACGTAAATGAGAAGGATGGCTCTTAATGAGACCCCCTTTCTCTTGGTTATGCCACTAAGAGACACTACCCTGGTTTGGTGACCAAATAGGTGGTAATGTCATACCGCTACATGCCCATGGTCATAATAGGCCCACTCGTGATGAGACCTCCTATCCAGAGTGATACATACCATGATACCCGGACTCATTACCTCATGGAGCAAGACTCACTGCTACTTCAGGAACATGATGGTGTGATGGATACTACTACTGGTGATATGTGGATTTCACTGAAGTAAAGAGGGACCCTTCAGGTCCATGCCTAAGTTATTTGTCTCTCGGTACTCCATGTCTACAACCTGTGGACATCAAGACATGATCTTCTTAGTTACCCATAGGTTTGGGGGTAAGATCTGGCTCCAAGTCGGGGACATGTGTTGACCGTAGAGCCCATGAGAACCTTAGCATCTATGGTGTGACATGTTCCTTCAAAGACTCAACATAAGATGTTAATAATACATGGGGTGGTGCTATCACCCCTTGTTCATACACGATGCAAAACTTTAAAATGAAATCAACTATCTAATCTAAAACATAATCATGAAAATTCATATATACAAGTGAGGAAAACAATATGAAAAGTGAAAATACAACTATGCTAATATGCAATGCAAAATTATACGCAATGAATGTAAATTCCTACCTACCCTAACTCACCTATACTTACTAGTAAAATGATAGGTATAAGCATACAACCAGTACAACCACGTTAGCAATGTATCATAACACCTGCCTCTATGCTTCATCATAAACCAAAACAATGACAAGTTAAGAACAAAATAAACATGAGTTAGAGCATGCATTATATCATAGGAAGTTGTAAAGTCTAGCTCATGCAGGCAAGAGGGAGGGACAAAATCATGCCAAGTCACCCTTCTAGAAAAGTGATCAATCCATCTCATAAAAGGATCGTGAAAGGTCAAGGACTCAAAGGGATAGCTCAAAGAGTCTGAGGGTTGACTACCTTGGACGTCATCACTCCCTGGGGTCTGAGAAGGGATTAAAAAGAACTTAGAGGGAAACTAACAACTTCTCATGGGAAAGATGAAATATTGAGATAATAAAATTCTTAATGCATTCAACCTCCCGTTGAATTCTAACAGAAAGTTTTGGCCTAAAGAAAACTTGAAACAAGAGACATATTCCCCAACTGCATCCTTAGTGACATAACGAGGTAAAGCAATCAGAGGGAGTTGGAAAACATTGTTGTAAGTATCCTGCTTCAGGAAAGAAACGTCCTCACCTTTATCAAAGTTTGAGCACAACGACGATTGATAATCTTCTTGATAGAATAAATCCAACTTCTCAAAGGAATACTCATCAAAATCCTCAAGTTATGACTGGAAATCATCAGGAGAACATTGCAATGGGTCATCCTTGAGTGATTGGAAAACTTCTATAGTTATATCATCATCTTGTTACCAAATGTCAAAATTATTAGGAACATCATATGATTGTTGTAAAGGCAAAATTCAAAGATATCCTTCCTTATCATAAATGGGATACTCATCAGAACCAATCACATCCCACTTACGTCTTTCAACATGTATGAACTCGTCAATATTATCAACCATGTCACTACCTTATCATAACATGAAGGATTTAATGCATCCAAGGGATCCTCTAATACTTCTTCACTTTCCAAATCATAAAATAAAGCATCATAAAAATCTTGGAAAGGGAAATAACTTACCATGTTAAATTCTTGTTGTGTAGGAGCATCAAAGGCTTCGATGACCTCATCAAATGGAAGAGCATCCAGTACATCATTCCCAAGACTCGTCTCTTTAATCATATTTTCACCTTCATTAGAAAATAAAGGACCTATCTCTTCCAAGGGTTCCTGTTATTGGACAAATCGGTAGGTGCGGACACTAACAGATCTCCCTAGATCCACCTGGATCTAGAACAAAATAGGATAGGACATGACTCTTTCCCTAAGTTGTAGTCATTGAATCTACTAAAGAGAAGGAATAAGTGACATACCTTAATATCGCTTCCTTAGGTCTCTGTTGCTCCCGCTTCGCTCCGGTGCTCTTGTGAAATCAGGTCCAAGACAACACAAACCAACCAAAGTGAAGATAGCAAAGTATATTCAATGTTGACTTATGCATATGATCAAGGAGTTATGCTATAAAATAATAGTGATTTTATGGGAAAGGGACATGTCGTTGTATTATATTAAATGAAAGTAGAAGATACAACCTGATCGCCTTGATGTCACAAGATTCCTTTCAGTGACCCTTAGTTCCAACACACACACTTGCTCTGCGCTTGCATGAAGAAGATCCCATTCCTCCTGATAGACCAAAGAGAATCTTCAAGCTTATGTCCAAGCAGGGCTCTTCACACAATTCTTTCACCAATTCTTCATTCAATCTTGCTTAACCTTTTCCATGAGAAACCTTTCAATATATAGGAGAAGGAGAGATGGTTAAATGGATGAGGATAATCCCACCAAATCTGAGAAGTCAGTAGAATGAAAACCATGTGAATGCCAACTCATTTTCTAGAAGATCCCCTTCTAGAACCTTTGTGACCTCTTCTCCTTTCCAAGCTTAAAAATAGGTTCGCACCCTATCTATGGAGCAGACTGCGAACAGTTTTCACCCTAAGTGTGGGCGGCCTGCGAGAATGAAGGATTCTCGCACCCTATACCATAGGAAGCCTACGAACTCATCTTAAAAAAATGTTTTTGGAAGAAGACAGGAGCCACTTTTCTCAGGCAAAAATTCCTTGTTGGGAGCTTGAATACATCACTGTTGAGACATCACCAGAGTGACCAAAATCATGTGTAACAGAATGCCCCCCAAAGTAAGAGGCTAGAATCTATGACAGCCAAAATACTTTGTAAACTGCGTGTGTGTGTCAGAAACCCGGAGCACACCTAATCAGAAACCTGCAACAACCAAGCATCTGCAGAATATAATACCAGTTCCGAGGTAGGCATTCCCATACTCATATCACAAATGAATGAAATCATAAATGTAGGTCATGGCCACCAATCATACACCATGGATCCATGCCGTCAGAATGCTGCATAGCCACCAGGAATACACTGTGGATCTATGTGAGAAGACTTAAATTAAGATGACATAGCCACATGACATATAGAGTGGATCTATGTGCCGATACAAATCATTACTCCATAACAGCCTAGATAAAAAATATGAGACACAGGGTCTTCAATCCCGTCACCTGGAAGTACGAATCTAGCCATGCGATTACATGTGCTGAAGTCGAACATGGTAGAAACCACTTGATTACCAATCATTGATGAAAATCATTAACAAGTGCGAGGGAAATCACCATTGATGTCAATGACTCCCAAGGTACCAAAGTACGATCTGAACGAATGTGAATGAATGAGCTGAAGTCGAGCACTTGGCGAAATCTCTCGATCAGGGATCAATGGTGTGAAACCCCTGTCGAAAGTGAAGAGACCTACCATTAAGGCATGCAGGCTCTAAGGTACTAAAGAATTTCTAAGTCTTGTTTCCGGATAATGAGTTGGAGTCGATGGAACAAGACTTGTCATAGGAGGGCCTTGATGTATCCCCCATCAATGACACGAAATAAGTAACAGATTTTGAGGGTGAAACATCGTACGAATACAGGTTGAAACAGACACAGGGAAGGCTGACATAGTAAGAATGGACAATTGCAGATGGCCGACTCAATAGAGGGCTCGTGTGAACTTCTCTTGAACATATGAACGACACGACCAAGGACTTGGCAGAACTGACTGAAAGACGACCCAAGATATGACCTCGTAGCAAGTCAAACAAGAGACAAATGGATTTCCCAACCTAGATTCAAATGCCGAATAGGGGGTGTCATGTTCAAGAGCGACGCTTACTGCCATTAATATGAATATGAAAACACATCCCTTTCCCAAAATTTCCCCCACCATTTCTGGCGAGTACCTCTTTATTTTTATGCAAACTTGAGGAGGATAACATATGCTTGTTGATGTAAGCTCATCCTTGGACGAGTCCCTCGGAGTATGTTTAACGAACCCTAGGAAGTAGTGGTTTGGTCCCATTACGGGTCTGTCAATGTTTGTTTAACGAGTCCAAGGATAGAAAACTCGGGAGTTTTTCATGTTTTGAGCGTCTGAAAAACAATTAAAGAGAACTCTCCCAGTTCCTTTTTCGTAAATAAGTCCGATGAGACCGAAAAAGTGATAAACTATCACCTGTTGAACATTTTCTTCAGATACTTTAACGAGAGTGAAAAGTACAAGATCGCTTAGCAATATTTTTGTTTTTATGGAGCGTGAAAAGAGCTTAAAGGATACTCCTCTAGGGTCGTCGTTTTCATGTTACCATACAAGTACGAAAAGATGAGAAAAAGTATACTCGGTTACGTTCTCATATATTTTCAAGCGCGAGAACGAACAAAGACTGAGCTCGAGGTTTTTCTAAAAACCCTAAAAAGTAGTCGTACATGCGACAAAAAGAAAAAACACCCGTACTCCTTCGTTTTGGACTCCAAAGTTGCTACATCTGCAGAAAACCACACTCATAGGACTATTAGGGCATTAGGTTTTATAGACAAAATAATATAAAAAATCAACAGAAGTGGTAAAAAGTGAATAAATATGGGTAAAAAGGGTTTTTACCATTTCATTGTGATTTTGCCAAAAACTTTGCCCAACACACCTCATTTTCCCCCAAATTTCTTTGTTTGATTGTGGGAGGCACAAGTGATCATTTGGCGAACCATTTCCGCCAACAAGGTAAGCTCTTGATCCTTTAACTTTTCCATGGTTTAGTTTTAGTTTTTATTGGAAATTTTTAAGGTTTTAGGTTCATTTTAGGGCCACACCATGCGCTCAAGCATTCTCGCAGGTGGGCCTTGTGGGACCTACGAGAATCTAGGATTCTCGCAGGTGGCCCTTAGGGCACCTGCGAGAATCTCACATTGTGCTAAAAGGGCACCTGCGGGGGCTGCAAAATGGATTTTAAAGTTGACTTTTGCCCAATAAAAATTATGCCAAAGTTTGAAACAAGTTACTGATCCTTCTCTCATGGCTCTTGTGCAGGTGTTCGACTATCACAATGCTAGAGTAGCGAGAAAGAGAACATGAGGAGGAGGATGCCATTGCCGGGAATGACCTAGGTACCATCGCTGCCCTCTGAGACTATGGGCTCTTGAAATTCTTCAGGATTCCAGGCATGAGGGCCCAACTCAGATTGTTGGAATACCTAGTTCATATGTGGGACGTGGACCAACAGTTGTTTCACGTGGGAGTCCACACGTTGACCCTAGATATCAAGGATATCTATTTTCTAACAGGGTTATCACTGCGTGGGTACCATGCTAGCTTCACCGGTGGCTGAGGCGGCGGACTCCCTATGAGTGAGTATTGTCGCCAGTACTGTGTTCCTGAGGCAGAAAGAAACAAGGGCAAGGTTGCTATTTGGGGGGTCCAAGACTTGACCCTGCGAACCATCTTTTTCACTATAGCACGCATGGCCGGGAGCGCGGCTCCACACATGGCTCTCCAGAGCTACTTCCAATATGCCATAGAGTGCACAAAGCCTTGGGTCTTCAACTGGTCGGATGCAGTTCTCCGTAGTATGAAGAGGCAATTGGCGAAATGCAGAAGGGGCAACTTGAAGCAGTTTGGGTACGGATCAGTTTTGGTGTCCTTCTTCCTCGAGAGGGTCCCATTGCTGATATTACAGGTTGATTGGGGTTTACTGGCTCCACAGGATCCGAGGATGCTGAGGTGGTGCAACCTCATGGCTCGACACGTAGCAGGGCCTATCATCAAGTATAATGATTCATTTTTCGACTGGCTGTGGCCCTAGATGCTGATGATTGACGACTACGCATACGCTAGTTTGGATTTCCGAGGGGATTCGGATTTGGCCCTGCCTGAGGATGCTCAGTGGGGTGATTTAGGTAAGAAGTACACATTTTGTTCTTTTTAAATGTTTTTGTAATTTTAATCATATGGAATGTTTTTGTGTTTATCCAAGAACTAACCAAAAATCTCTTTTTGATGACACAGATGTGGGGCCATATCGACCTCTGGGAATGTATCCTATTCAACGGCGAGGAGAGGTGGATCTAGTGGCGAGATGGGATGCCGAAGACTACGAGGTAGTGGAGCAGAACTTAGAGGGGTTGACTGCTGACATCCTAGATATGGCTATTGGGGAGATCCCTAAACGTTACTAGCGCCATACAATGGGGGTGTCTGAGTCTATCAGTCGACTGCTTCGTGGGGTGGCCCAAGAAGTTGTCTGTTATTGTGAGTGTCATCCGTGACGCTATTTTGTAGAAGCCATGGGATTCGTATTTTTGAGATTTTGGTCCTTGGACAGAAACTTTTTGTAAAAACTTTTGATTGTTATATACATATATATGGCTTCTACTGGCTTATCTTGTGTTGTGTTATAAATGTAATGTGTGATTGTTTTATAAATGGCCCAAATGCCTGTCTAACACATAGTCAACTAATGTATCAGTCAATGTATTTAGACATCTAGGAATGTGATGATACTCAATATAATCAAAATAACGTTCCAAGAGGCGAATTCATAAATATATCCGTAATCAAGTAGGATTTCGAATAGCGTAGACATTACTTAGCTGCAGTACTACTAGTTGCGAATCGAGTTGTATAACTAGGTGGCAGATGCCAAGCGAAATACCATCAATCAACAATTCGAAGACGACGCTATATTCTACAATATTATTGGTCGCACGACCCAGGCACACACCTTGCAAACTGATGAGTTCGTTCGTAGGTGTGTAAATTGCCCATGCAACAGAAGCAAGGTTCTAAGTACTGTGGCTAGCGCCATCGACAAAGCCAATGTGGGGTAGCGAAGACTCCAACATCTGGAAACCAAGCACAACGTAACATAACCGGTCGAGGGCAGAGACTAGATAATGAAAAAACATACTACAGTAACACACAAGAAGTATGATACAATAAAATACAAGCACTCATGCACAGGTGATCTTAGGCATAGTACTTCTTTAAGTACAACCTATTTCTAGGTTCACTCAAAGGGATACTTTCATAGTATACCAACTTGTAAGCTCCTTTCTCCAAAACTCGTCTAACGATATAAGGACCTCGCCACATAGCTTCAAATTTTCCAGCTCCTAGCATATCTCGATCTTGTTCGTATAGAAGAACGAGATCACATTCGGAGAAAATGCGTGGCCTGACATGTTTGTCGTATTGGGATTTGACGCGTTTCTTCTGGGCTTCTATAACTAGGGTGGCATCGCGACGAGTTTCATCTAATTGCATAAGATACAACAGACGTTCTTCTTCGGCATAAGTGTTTGGGAGAAGTTCAACGACTAGTTTTAAAGAGGGTTATATCACATTCAATTGACAAGATGGCTTCTAGACCATAAACTAACTGGAATGGTGTAAACCCAGTAGCAGACTTAACGGACGTCCGGTAAGCCCACAATGCTGAAAACAATATTTTGTGCCAACTCATTTTGTGAATCCCTATCATTCGTTGAATTATGGTAATGAGGACCTTGTTTATTGCTTCGACTTGGTCGTTGGCTTTTGGATAATAGGGTGTTGAGTTTTCATGGAAAAGACCCAAATTTTCAGTGAGTTTGGACATCATGAAGTTTCTAAAGTGGCTACCATGATCAGTAATGATGGCCTGAGGAACACCAAAATGAGCTATGATGTGATTGAACATGAATAATGTTGTAGTCTTTCCAGTATTGTCGAATGTTGGCATCGCCTCAGCCCATTTCGTAAAATAATCTACGGCTACAATAATGTACCCATGCCCCCCAGCCGAGTGAGGGTGACATGCCATGAAATCGATACCCCATTTCGAAAAAGGACCAACGGAGACAACAGGGTGTAGAGGAGTAGGGTGTGATCGGATTTTATCGTTGTAAGTTTGACAAGAGTGGCATTTTTGGATGGAAATTATACAATCGTTGAATAAAGAAGGCCAAAAATAACCTGCTCATAAGATCATCTGGGTAGTAGCATACCCAGACATGTGACCGCCACAAGCTCCAGCATGACAGTCGTTTAGGGATTTTTCGGCTTCGTCAAACGTGAGGCAGTGTCGAAAAACGGAGTCAATCCCATGACGATAAAGAGTATCACCGAGGATAATATACTGACGGGCTTGGTAGCGTATTTGGTGGCAGTCAGTGCTAGAAAAATTGGGCCAGAAAATCTGGTTCTAGAGATATATGATGATATCTTCGTACCAACGGTCATCAAAACTAATCAGGAAAAGGGATTCATCGGGTAATGAATCGACTGCGACATTTTCCGTTTTAGAGTAGGGAAGGTCTTATATCAACTTGACAAACACCAAGGATTTCTTGGACTTAGCACGTTCGAATTCTAAGTTGAACTCCTGGAGTATTATGATCCATTTGGAGTATTTGCCTCCTAGCAATTGGCATGTAAGAATGTGCTGTATAGGGTTGCAGGTAGAAATTACTGTAGTCTTGCGAGAGAGGATATAGTGCCGGAAACATTGAACAGCTTGGATGGATGCCAAGGCCAGTTTTTCAACATGTAAATACTTGGTTTCGGTAGTCGTGAGACTCCGACTCAAGTAATAAATGACATGTTCGTCATGAGAATCATCCTCCTAGATGAGAACCATAGTGATGGTATAGTCCGAGGTTGCGAGGTAAAGGAATTAATCCTAACTGTAATCAGGAGGGGAGAGTAGTGGGGTACGAGTCAAAGATAGTTTCAAAGCTTCAAAAGATTTGTTGGTAGTAGTATCCCATATGAATTCAGAACCTTTCTTGAGCAGTCGCATAAATCCAAGAGTTAGCTCAACATAGTTTGGGATGAAACGACGGAGAAAGTTTGCCTTCCCTTGCAAATTTTGTAACTGGAGAAGTGAGGAAGGAGGAGGGAGATTGATAATCACCTCGACCTTCAAAGGATCTACCCTGATCCCTTGATGTGAAACAATAAAGCCCAGAAGTCAACCGGATTATACGCAGAAAACACATTTGTGGGGATTCAAGCGTATATGGTAAAACTGACATCGAAGAAAAATGGCATGGAGGTGTATTGGATGATCTACACGGCACATGGAATGAGCGGGTAAGTCATCGAGATATGGCTGCACAATGTGATTTATGTCATGAAAGGCGTAAGACATAGCACATTGAAAAGTTGCACCAACATTCTTTAAACCGAATGGGAGTTTCCAATAGGCGAAAGTTCCCCAAGGACAAATAAAAGCGGTCTTGTGTTGGTCCGCTGGTACAATATTGATTTGATTATATCCAGAGAAACCATCCATCAGAGAGAAGATTTCGCTTCTGTCACAATCGTCGATGATCCGAATGGATCTCCGCATGTGAAAGAACTTCTTAATTTGCGCCATGTTGATTTTAAGGTGGCGACAAAAGTGTTTAAGTGGATTAAAATGATGCTTTCTTGAGTTTTATTTCTCACGCATTTAATTATGCATTTGTGGGAAAAATACTTCATGCATTTTTCATATTAGTTTGATTAATACTTTTATGAAGTGCTCATGCATTTAATTATGCATTTTATGAGCTTTAATAACTCATACATTATTATTATTCACTTGTAATTAAAATGATTAATATTGTGAGAGAAAATTTGTCTCACATATTATTCATTTATTAATTATGGAAATTGGTTTTCATGTGAGAAACCACCTCACACCAATTTTCCATTTGTCTCAATTGTAGGTTGAGAGAATCAAAGGGCATGGTTGGAAAGTCTTTGGGTAGTTTTGAGAATTTTCCATTTTTGAGCCTAAGATGGTTGAAGATCCTACTCTTAAGGATCTTGTTTTTTCCTTCTTTGTAATTATATCCTACAATTGTGGATCTTGTAATTAATGCTCTTAGTTGGAGAGTGAGTAAGGAAAAACTATATATATTCCTTATGTGAGCCGTGTTGGAGAGGTAGAAAGGAGAGAGTGCTTAGCTATTGAAAGCCATAGTGCTGAGCTAATGAAGAGCCATAGTGCTTGAATGTAAGAGAGTTTTGAGAGCTCACTTTGAAGAAGGAATATAGAAGATCTGCATTCTAGTTGGAGCAGGTCCGGAGACTTAGCCCCATAGGTGGAGGGGTGAACTCCGTTATCAACATCGGTTGTCTCTCTCTTATTTGCCTTCATGTGTTTTTCTCTATTCTATGTTCATTTACTTATGTTTATGTGTTTTAATGCATTATGATAAATGAACTAATATGCTCAATAAAACCTGTATAAGCCATAGTCAATTTAAATATCCTCACATTGTAAACATTTGGGAGAGTAGTACTCGACCCGTTTTCGGATCAGTCGATGATCTGGTCAACGAAGGGGGTAGGAAAGTTGTCTTTAGGACAAGCTTTGTTAATGTCCCTATAATCAACGCACACACGGATTGTGCCTTGTTTCTTTTCAATTGGAACAAGATTGGAAACCCAGTCAGTTATAGCCACCGGGTAAATGAAGCCAGACTTAAGAAGTTTCTCAACTTCAAGCTTGATAGCGGCTGCTTTACGTGGGTGGACCAGACGAAGTTGTTGCCAGACGGGTTTAGCGTCCGGGTATGTCTTAATATCATGTATCAAAATGGTGGGATCAATACTCGACATTTCTTCATAGCTCCAGGTGAAGATGTCACTAAATTCTTGGAAAAGAGACTTGTAGGTGACAACTTCGTCAGGGGAACATGAAGCTCCAAGATGCACATTTTCGACAATTCTGGGTTTTATGAATATGTCGAGGGGGATGGTGGGTGAGATATTACTTAAGTTCCCTTCATAGAAAAAATCATGTGTAGACTCAGGAACGGTAGAAATGACGACAACGGTCGACGGGGTCGAGATCTGTTGGTAACCCTCGATGGTGTGTTGTTTCAGGAAGAGGATGGAACGATGATGTCCATCATCCCAAGGGGTGTCTTCCATGGACATAACAGACATAATCATCTCGTTCGTGGGAAAAATGAAGCAGAATGGATCTGGAGATAAATCACCAAGAGAGGGGGTCGAAAGGGTCACCGATTGAATGGCTTGATAAGCGGATTCAACCGGACTTAGTGGAATTTCATCGCCATATCGAAGATGATCGCCTGGGTTGGGTACCATCCATGGGTCATAAGACGCAGGGGTTCTGTGAGAGGAAGTGGAGATCATGTTGATCGAGGCGACAAATGGATGTGGAACATTGGGTGGTGGGATGGGGAAAGTGCCCATCAATGAGGAATCTTTAAGAAGACCCACACCGACATTTTCCTATCTGGGGGGGGGGGTTTGCAATGAACAGTACATTGCCGGTACATGTATTGGAGTGGAAGAAGGCCAATTGGTCGACGATCACTACTTTTCCTTGATGTGGTAGACGCATGACATGGAAAAGAGTTAACACAACTGCTCGCATGGAATCGATCCAACAACAACCAAGTAGAAGGTTGTAATTGAGAGGAGCGTCAAAGACCTCCACTTCAACTTGGACTATTTTGCCTACTAACGTAATAGGAAACAAAGGGAGGACACCTTAAGGCTTAAAACCAGAGCCATTGAAGGATTTGAGCGTGTTGTGGGATTTAGTCAAAGGAGGAGAGCCAATGGCTTTCCAACAGGTAATAGACATGACACAAGTCAAGGCACCCTCATCAATAACCGTTCTACAAATGTTTTTGTCGGAGACAATAACTTGTATTTGGAAGGCGAGTTGAGGGGGTAACCTAGGAATGTGATCTTCCAAGTAAAAAATTATTAAATTTGTATCCGTAGGGTCGATTCCACCAATAGCTTTCAACAATGCCTTCCTTTGTATAGGATAACTCTGAAGGACTTCGAGGGATGACATCGTGGATGGTGCTTGGGCCAGAGCTTCGACTATACTGTAGTTCTGGGCAACACGTGCATGAGGATTGAAAGTCGATTTTCGAACAACACCCTTTGGAGGAGGGCGAAGAACTGTATCTAAGCTCGGTCGTTTGAGATGAAGAGGACCATTGGTAGGTGGAGTCGTGGGAGATGGTTGGACCACCGAAGGAGGTGTCACATCAACCTTTTCTTTGGAGGAAGAATAATCTTTGGCTTGAGTGGTAAGTGTGATGTCATTCGTCTTTGAATCGTCTGTACACATTAAGACATAGGATGTATTGGAGGGGGAAGGTTGGTCATGAATGACCAATTGGGCCTGTTGTTGAGACGGGAAGGGTTGTGAAAAAACGACCGGAGTGGGGGGTTTCGTGGTCCCTTGAAGGAACTTAGTAACCTCGACTCGTCGTGGACAATCCTTAGTGTAGTGATCATCACCGCAGATAAGACAAGGGTATCGGGGTTTGCGCTTATCCCTATCGTCAATGAGTGGTGTTTTAGTTTTCTCAGTTTGCAAATTATTTTTGTCCTCCTTATTCTTACCCTTTCCTTTTCTGGGTTTGTTTTTGCCAGCGGGGGTAGATTGAACAGAATTTACCTCAGAAGTCTTGTCGGTGGGAGGAGAAGGAGAAAAAGAGAAAGAACTCAAAATCTCGGTTCCTGTTTTGTAGTGAATCGGTAACTGGTAGTGGGTGAGGAAAGCCATAGCAAGGGCGTTGAAGTCGGTGAAGAAGCCTCGTGGTAATTATATATACCTCTTCGTAGAGGAACCTATGAGGGTTCGCTAAAAAAGGCGTAAATGAATAGAGTCATCCATCAAGGAGTTGGATGAGCACCAGAGGTGAAAAGTCTTTACATGATTGTTTGGGTCCTCTCCTGGCTTACCATCGAATTTAGGTATCTCAGATGGTAGTTTGGCCAGTATGGAGGGCCATTGAGGAGAGTGACGGATTGGATCATTTAAAATTCTTGAAAGATCTGAGAGGTCCAGTGTGGCTAAGAAAGGTAACTATCTATTCACATGTGGGTACTGGTGACTTTGGGGGGGAAGTCCCGTCGGTAAACCAGTGGGACCATAAGCAGTTTGCATATAATGCGAAGATCCAGGAAGATTCGGTTGTTGGTGTGGAAGCAAGTAGTTCATAGGGTTGTACCCTTGAACATGGGCGTGAGGTGGAGCATTCGAGCCCTAAATAGGATTAGATGTACCTAGATAGGGTTGGCATGTACTAGGGGGTATGACAGAGCGAGCCTGAGGTTGTTTCCCCCCAGTCGAGTGAGGATTATGTTGTATAAGATGATTCCAATACTGGGCCAAGGATGGAGGTATGTTTTGTCCATAGGGTGGGTTCGATGGGGGTTGCCCTCCAATCGGGGGTTGCATCTTGGTTGGGATTTTTCTTGCAAAAGGGGGTTGAGTTTGGCCTCCTTGGTGAAATTGTCCACCAACAGGAATCTGGTAATTCGGTGTGAATGACAGAATGGTGCCACTAGGATTAGTGCCTCCGATAGAGGATGGAAGAGGTCCTTTGAAAGGGGGTGGAGGAAGTGTCAGAATGAAACCGGGAAGATGGTGCTCAGAAGGAGTGGAACCGCCTGGAGTCCCATATGAGATTTGTGTAGGAGCGGGAATAGAAGCATTCAACGCATGATATCTAGGTGGAAGTGGTGGGGTGTTTCTGGGTGAAAGAGGTGTGCCAATGGGGGCTTGGCCAGCCGTTGTAATCCTGGTGTGAGGATTCGTAGTATCTAGGACCATTGTGTAATGGACCATTTGTAGAGGGAGAGTCAAGATGTGGTCAGCTGGTGGGGTGTCTGTACCAGGAAAATAATAGGCAGTAGTAAAAGGTATTGTGCCTGGATTAGATGTTTCGGGCAGCTCAGGTGCGACAGTGATATCAAAGCCTGCTCCTGAGCCAAAGAGATCCTGTCTAAAAATGATAGTAGTCCAAAAAGGATCTTGACCTTCAGGTCCTATGAAAGGTCCGGTTGGTGATCCAGAAGACTGAACAACTAGATCTCCAGAAGAATTCACTCGAACAATACATCTCTTAGAGTCGGTAGGAAGTCGGAAGTCCTCTCTAGAATTAGTAAATCGAAACCATTCTAAAGAGTTAGTTCTTTCCACTTATGGAGTGGCGATGTCTTGGACTTCACTCTGTTGAGGATAGCCCTCTAGTGGGTTGGTAGGCAAGGGTTGAGAACCTTCTAGATATTCTGGGGGTAAGCCTTGCATTCTACATGAACGACGTGGAGGGTCAATTGTGATCGAGTTAGAATATTACGAGAGAAATTCTATGGCCAACTTGGGTAAACAAACAACATACGTTAGTAAAATCTAGGAAGCAAAACCAAACAAACAAGACCTTCGAATTCCAAAGTCACTAGTTGGTGATGAAATCCAACGTCATGAAAATGAGACAAGAAGGGGCTGGGCGAGGGTGGAAAAGTTGCGTTGACTACCTGCTTAACGGACTTACACCCTGGTGCAAGCTCCCACACATATTCGTGGGTATACCCTCCAAGGAGCCCAAGTGAGTTTGGCCAAAGTCGATTCCAGGTACCATGAAGACTTGCCCCTTCACAGTCACCTTGTGTAAGACCCTAAGAAGATAGGCTACTAAGGTTACCACCAACAACAATAATGCTTAGGGGAACAATCGACAGTCTGATCCACATGAAAGGGTATGGTATCTAGCCCTAAATAAGCTTGAGAGGCTTCCACTCATCATTGTGGGTATACCTTCAAGTGACCCCCATAATACGTGCAATCTCTACATCGATATCAACAAAGTAGGGTGAATAACTCTGTCAATCTCAATGCGACCTCGGGTTTGACCCTTGTGTGAGAAGGGCTTCCCAGGACAAGATGCTGCAAATGGAATTTGACACTCCTTATCACAAGATGCTATTGTATGTTTTGTGCTTTGGAGAGTGTGTCTCACTGCCTATTCCAAAGCTCTAGCCTAGCTAATGTTGGTGTAAAAGAGTCATAGAAAAAGTTACTAGTTGAATTTTAAAATTGCGCAATATTATTACAGGATGTTGTTACTCAAAAGGAGACGGAAATGAAACTGATGTTGTGTGAGACTCTGACCCAAAAATGCATAAATAGGAATGAATGATACAAAATTTGTTGTTTGATGAATCCTATTTACAGGAGGGAGAGAGGCGTTTTCTGGAGCAATGTGAACTACAACGCATGATCTTCTCTGAAATGTAATATTAAACAACCATGAACAATGCAAATTCTCTATTGATTCTTTTTCAGTACTTGAATGCCAATATTTTTTGAATACAAAGTTGCTTAAAAAAGAAAATGTCTTTAATTTTTTGTTAGAAACCAAACAACAGGGGAGGAACTAAGAAAAACAAGCAACCAATGAAAAGGAAATGTACAACAAAAACCCAAACCAATCTTTCAATGAAGACAAAAATAACAAACTGACAAGACCAGTCTCTTCAAATGCATATGGGTAACAATTTTCCAAGTAATAATCAATTGAAAAGAACAATTGATCTCAACTTTTAAATCAATCAAAGGTTCCCAACCAAACAAGCACTTGGATTTCAAAACCAAAGATTATACCCTTGTTGCGAAAAGGTCAAGAGATAAAAATTGAGAAAACATGATCAAGAGAAGCTTAATCATTCACGAGACTTGAAGTCAAGAATCATTCAATCACTGGCCATAGAAGTTCTTCCTAGACACACAAACAAATCTGGGCATCTGAGGGCACAAAAGACTTAATCCAAAAATTTGCAAGTGGGTTCGCAGGCTGGAAGTGTGGTATAGTGCGAGAATCAAGGATTCTTGTAGGCTAGACACATGTAGAGTGCGAGAAGTTCACACTGAACTGAACAACAACATGCAAACTTTAGTGGTTCTCGCAGGCTACAGAAGGGTGCAGTGCAAGAAGGCCTGAAACCAAGAAAATTTTGGAAAAAAGACAAAATTTTTGAAGGAATTTATGGATCCAGGGAGTCTATAAGGGTCTCCTCAAGACTCAGAGATTGATGGGAATGAAAAATGGTAAGTTAAGAGAAAATGGCCAAGGAAAAACCACCAAAAATGGGTTGTATCCCCAGTGGAGTAGCCAATTTTGTTATCGGACAAATCGATAGGTGCGAACACTAATAGATCTCCCTAGATCCACCTGGATCTAGAACAAAACAGAACAGGACACGACTCTTTCCCTAAGTTGTAGCCATTGAATCTACTAAAGAGAAGGAATAAGTGACATACCTTAATATCGCTTCCTTAGGTCTCTGTTGTTCCCACTTCACTCCGGTGCTCTTGTGAAATCAGGTCCAAGACAACACAAACAAACCAAAGTGAAGATAGCAAAGTATATTCAATGTCGACTTATGCATATGATCAAGGAGTTATGATATAAAATAAGAGTGATTTTATGGGAAAGGGACATGTCGCTGTATTATATTAAATGAAAGTAGAAGATAGAACCTGATCGCATTGATGTCACAAGATTCCTTTCAGTGACCCTTGGTTCCAACACACACACTTGATTTGTGCCTGCATGAAGAAGATCACATTCCTCCTGATAGACCAAAGAGAGTCTTCAAGCTTCTATCCAAGCAGGGTCCTTCACACAATTCTTTCACCAATTCTTCATTCAATCTTGCTGAACCTTTTCCATGAGAAACCTTTCAATATATAGGAAAACGAGAGATGGTTAAATGGATGAGGATAATCCCACCAAATCTGAGAAGTCAGTAGAATGACAACCATGCGAATGCCAACTCATTTTCTAGAAGATCCCTTTCTAGAACCTTCGTGACCTCTTCTCCTTTCCAAGCTTAAAAATAGGTTCACACCCTATCTATGGAGCATACTGCAAACAGTTCACACCCTAAGTGTGGGTGGCCTGCGAGAATGAAGGATTCTCGCACCCTATACCATAGGCAGCCTGAGAAATCATCTTAAAAATATGTTTTTGGAAGAAGACAGGAGCCACTTTTCTCAGGCAAAAAGTCCTTGTTGGGATCTTGAATACATCACTGTTGAGACATCACCAGAGTGACCAAAATCATGTGTAACAATTCCTTTACTTTTTCACCTTCTAAATCATAGAACAAAGTGTCATCAAAAAACTGGAAAGGAAAATAATTCACCTCATTCTCTTCATCTTGTGCAGGAGAGCTAGGATCTTGGGGAGCTTCATCGGATGACGGAGAAAATACTAGTGCTTCATATTCATAACTCACTTCTTCAGTCAAGTCTTTACTGCATTATGTTGAATCATGGGGAAAATATTTCTCCTCTTCAAGGGGTTGACAACCTTCTTCATAAATCTCTCCTTCTATATCATATGGTTCTTGGTATTGAGTATGGATCCCTGAGATCTTCTACAATCTCAATGGTGAATCCTTCATCCTCTAGGGCTATTGCGAGATTTTGAAGGGCATATTCATATGTCTGGCATTGTGGTTTCACAAGATCAATAAACCTACTGATGAGGTCTATGAAAGGTGATATACCCTTAATCTTGGCAATGACCCATAATCCAATCTTGCAAAAAAGACGACAGGGAAAGTATGAACAATTTTACCAGAATATCCTCCCCTTCAAATTCTATCTCACTTATATACTTCAAGAATTTTACAATGCAATTAATTGGGGGGGCTACGAATCTTGGAGAGTTGTTTAACCATTTTATATCAAAATAATGTGGGTATCCTTGAAAACTTTCAAAATCAATAGTTGGATACACTTGTTCCCAGGGTGCCATGATCCCATTTCTTGAAAGTATCATGAAGTAGAGAGTAAGTCAATGGAGTCGCCAGATAATATCTTAAGGATTATCAAAGGGAGTGAGGAAATCACCCTCAGTGGAGTCGCCAGGTAATCTCTTTGAAGTGAAGGCTTTGAGTAAAATACTTACTTAAAAAGTGTTGTTGAGGAATATTGACGCAGTGTTCCCCAAAAATGGTGCCAAAAATGTTATCGCACAATCTATACTTTCCCAAAGCCTAAAGGAAAGTAGGCTTGTATTGACGTAACACAAAGGTATCCCTATCATTATCACCCCAATAGGATACGTCTTTCTATTTAGGAGGAGAAGAAAATCACTCCAAGGGGAACGTCCCAAGACCTAGTTGCTTGATAAAGGGTAAAAAGACTAGGTAAAACCCACCCCTCTTTCTAGGTCACTCAAGGAAAGAAATCTCTTGGTAAAGTTTAAAGGGGCAAAGGAAAAGGAAATGAATGGTACTTGCCCTTTACCAATGAAATGAAAAATGTTAGCTGTAAGCAATGATATTAATGTTTCAAATCAATGTCTTCAAGATATAAATATGCTATTGAAACACTAAAAGATGAAATGTATAGCAAGAACAAATATGTCCAGAAAGTGCAAGCTATGATGACAAAAAATGATATAAAGACTTTGCAATTTTGATAGTTCTTTTTCACTCACAATTTCAAGATTTAAAACAAGTCAATAAGTGACCTGAATAGGCTGTCAAAACACTTGTAACAACAATACATGATAATGATGACAACAACAAAACTACTTCAGAAAAGTACTTAGTTTAGGGAATTAGACAAGAACTTTAATATATATTGATAGTAACTTGCCTAATACAAATGTTGGGTGGTTTTATGGACAATTTAAGGGCTATTAAGGGGTTTCAATGATGGTTGTAGCAGTAATTAGAACAACAACAACAACCTTAAACAACTTCAGAATTTCGCACCTAGAACAATAGCAAAAGGAAGACTAAAGCCTTCAAATGATAGTACCTAGGCTAGTGCAATTTTTTAGGTTAGTTTAAGAGGTTAGTATGCTTATTATGGCTGCTAAATAAAGGTTGTAATAGAAATTATAGCAGAAACAATATGGCTGTTAGTGTTAGTGAGATTTTCAAGAAGACAGTTTGAAGGTTTTTTTGATCTCATTTATCGACAAGAGTATATAAATCAGTGCCTTTTAGGGGCTTATGGAGTCAATAATAGTAACAATATCACTTGGGAAATAAAATAATGATAATGCTTAGCTAAGGGAAGAAGTAAATGCAAGAGTTGTTGGCACTTCAAGGCCTCAAGAATTTGACCCTTTAAAAGAGGTTTTGTTAGAGAATAGTGTTATAACCCTAAATTGCACCTCACATACTTACCTGGCATCAGGCCAACTCATATCCCTTCATTGCCAAAACATCTGCTGAACAACTCTTTGGAAATCCTCTTGTGTCAAGGCCGGCCCAAGGCCGGCCCTAACCCATTATTGCACGGGTGTCCACGCTGGCTGGCTCACTACAACCCGCGTGTACCTAACAAAGCACGAAAAAAGGAAAGTTGCCGACGAAACAAAAAGATATGGGTCAATTAACTAAAACTCCCAGCCATGCATGACCGAGGGTTCATCCAAAACCCTAGCTCCTTCTAGCCTATAAAAGAAGGGGTAGGGGTACCATTTGGAAGAGGAAAAAATATAGCGAAGAAACTATGCCCATTTACGCAATCCATTGTCCCAACCCTTTAGCCTTTCCTCATGCCAAAGGAGATTTAACGCAAAGCAGTTGGAGGACAGAAGAAGAGGAGCCCAGGATCAGGATCAAGGAGCGGTGGCCGGTCTCGACTTTGATTGTAAGTTGATTCATTTTTCAAATAATAAAAGAATACTTTTCCCGTCCCAATGCATGAGTTATCTATGGTTTGTTTAATTTATGCTTAATTTCTAACCCTCAAGTAGAGAAGTAGCATGCATGCATAGTTGTTTGTCTTGATTGCAGGTTATCTTTGGAAGGAGCAGCGCAAGAAAGCGGTCAAAGCACAATGGAGGATCTACATCGAATGTCGGAGACAAGGTTAGTAGATATTCTCCATGCATATACTGTGAAAGAGGGGTTTAAGTTTTGGGTTGAAGGTTAAAAAGTAATTTCTTTACGGTCAAAATCTGCATGCAAGTCTGACCCTAGTTTGCTAGTCTGTAGGGTATTTTTCCCAACAACAAATAGGCACTTCTAGGCCCTAGCATACCTTTCTTCCTTGGTTTTTTTGAAAGACAATTTAATTGGTGACTAGAATGAGATTACTAGAGAGATATCACTTTAGGGATCTAATAATCACTCCCAAGAAAATATATAATTGGCAAGATCAAGCTAGTAGAAGAGTTATAGGGAGAAACAAGCATTTGTTGTTTCTCCCCTAGGGATTAAACAAGCAAATTTTACCACAAACATCCATAGCATGAATAAAAATGCATATTTTCCACTTACGTCACCAAGAATAATCAAGTCAAACCTCAGTTGAAGACCATTCCACCATGAAAATGCCAAAATACACCACCATAAAGCTCTCTCGAGATATGCACACTAGTTATTTCAGCCAATAACCCTTAAAGAGAGAAAAACTTTGAGACCACCACTTGTGTGTGATGAGTTATGATGAAAATGAATGTCACTTTATTTTTATTTATACCAAAAATTGACCTTTAATTATTTTAAGTCAAAATATTAGGGCTGACCTGGCTAGTTTACTAAAAAATTGCATTTTTACCAAAATAAATTCAATTTGCACCCAAATAGGCTTCCAAAGGTGATGTCATTCCCTCTTAGGGTGATGTTGGGCCTCAAGTGTGGGATGTTGGGAAAAGGAGATGACACGTTGGGCTTCCAAAGGCCTAAAATTTTCCCACACGTGCCAATATCCTCATGAATGCCTCCAAGGTGACAAGCTCAATTGACAAATGATGTCTAGGGATGTAGAGTTGATGTCCAAGGCCTCCCAAGGCCAACATTTAGGTAAGAGGAGCATGAGACCTTAGGTATAGGTCTTCCACAGTTCCTCTGAAGGAAACGCCCTTCCTTCGTCTGCTACAAGTATGCAGTATCTTCTTACCCCTGGCTGGGGTTTCGATGTCCATATGTGAGCTTTGAGCCCTCATGAAGGTCCGAGCTAAAAATTCCCTCATGTATACCCGTCCACCGGGAAAGGCCCTAAATAAACAATAAGGGTTCATAAGTCACAAGGATCATAGCATGTAAATCACATCCAATAATTAAATTACCTGAACATGTGCATCAAAACCCCTTTAACCCCAAAAAAATGCTCAAAGACGTTATGCAATTTGACAAGTTAATTTTGGAGAGGGTCTCAGGGTGTCCTATTGGGCTAACCTCTCTTAAGTTTGGGGTGTTTCCTAGGTGGAATCTAGTCCAAGTCATGTAAGTGTATGAGGTGGCATGGGGTGAATATTTGGTCATGGGGTGCATGTGATAACAGGGAAATGCAGAGTCTTACTTGTGGGTGCCTTTGTGGAGGGTGAGTTGCACCTTGTCATGGATGCAATTTTTTCCTAGCCCATTCATTGCCATTTATTCTTAGCTTTATTTATTTTGATCTTTTTCTCTTGTGCTTCAATGGAATAGTTGAGGGCCACTGTCCTGGCTTTATGACCAGAGGTGACAATGTTATCCACAAACATTTTACAAAAATGAGAAGGTTGGATCATAATGAGACCCCCTTTCTCTTGGTTATTCCACCAAGAGCCACTACCCTGGTTTGGTGACCATATAGGTGGTAATTCCATACCACTACATGCCCATGGTCATAATAGGTTGTCTTGTGATGAGACCTCCTATCCATCAACTAATACCTTGAGTGTTTATTTTATCTTGTGGGTCCCATTTTCTTACTAATAAGCTTTTCACTGCTTTCTCGGGAATCCCTGAGCGAAGCATCTCGAAGGTTTCAAAATTGGATTTTAACTCTTGCCAAATACTTTTACCCTCTAGGCCTTTAGCCCCTTCTTCCCACGAGGTAAGGTACAACCCTTCATAGTGTAGCCAGTCCTAATGCCCAAAGAAGGAAAGGGGAGATGGAAGGAATAAATATGGAAAGTGGTAAGTATGGAGGGAATGTATGATGAATTTTCAAAGATCCACGTAGTGGCAACCCATCATGAAGGGAAATCAACTTACTGGGGAACTGTGTCACCCTTCCTAGTTTGAACGAGGCAAAGAGCATAATTTCCAAGAAAACGTCATGCAATGAAGAAGGATTCAATACAACATGTTGAAGTGATTTAAAAATTAGAGTGATACATACCATGACACCCAAACTCATTACCTCATGGAGAGAGACTCACTGCTACTTCAAGCCCAGGCTGGTGTGATGGATACTACTGCTGGTCATATGTGGATTGCACTGAATAAAAGAGGGGCCCTCTGGGGCCATGCCTAAGTCGTTTGGTTCTCGGTACTCCATGTTTAGGACCTATGGGCCTTAATACATGATCTCCTTAGTTACCCCTAGGTTTGGGGGTAACAATACGCATGCTTCTCATATACCAAAGAACCCATTTCCATGCTCTGTACCTGTTTTTTCCATGTGTCCACTGACAACACCAAATGCATGGGAAATATTTGAACATTCCATCGCAATCATCAACCTTCATACTACATTTGCATAAGGTACATGAGACATGTAATCCTATTCTTCCTTACGACTATGATAGAAAATTGAAGAAAACTTACAATGGAAAGATAAAGGGATTTTTATTGGTTTCACAATTTTCATATTGAACCTCATCAATATCTTCTCCATATACTTGTGACAACCACAACTTACGAGTTTTCTTGTCTCTATATACCTCTATGCCCAAGATTTGTTTTGTTGCTCCTGCATCCTTCATCTAAAACATCCTAACCAACTGAGCCAAGATAATGAATATGCCATAAACACAATGATCATAATCACTTCTTAAGAAACTTTGTCTCACCATGAAGGAATCACACATCTTGTACCATTGCCTGGTTACCTTATTCCATACAATAATTTCCCAATTTTGCAAAAAAATCTTCCTTTGTGATCTTGAACAACATCTGATTGTTCCATGTACACATCTATGCTAATGATGATTTTGTGGGCAGTAGGATCCCACAATGTACATCCCTTATCTCCATCACTATAACCAACAAAGATATACTTCCTTGACCTAATCTAGTCCAGCCAGCCAAGTGAGCCTTCACCTCTCGCCTATAGGATAATTTCAATGGAGTATGCAATCCATGGGCTCTAAAACCACAAGCTACCAAAAACTTGTGCCCAAAACCATGACTCTTAACCTAACTTTCCCCTCATTTTCCCATGACAAAAAACTGACCAAAATTCAAAGTTAGGGTATCCGAGAATACTGCATGCTCCCCCTATCACCTAGGTCTACGTCTAGACTTTATGGGTGAAATTTCAAACCCGAGCTACGCACGCCTAATCAGGTCTTACAATCGTATGCCCATTTACATTAAAATAACTCCACCTCGAACTTTTCATTCAAGTCTTTCACCATTGCTTCGAATTTGAGTAAGCCCATAAACACTCCACTTCCATGCTTGACTTGCCACCATCACTCCCAAATCTAACTCTGGCTCCTTGGACAACTCATCATAATGGTCCACGATCATCTTGTTGAGGCATTTCATCAAACACTTCATGTGCATCTTCCAAAATGCAAAACTTGGCATAGATAAGCAATATACCCAAGAGGAAACCATTCTCTAACAATTGTCATGGCTTCCAACTCTGTTGCCCCACCAACCTTTCTCCTCAACATCCAACAACCTTTCGAACTCATAGGGGTTTTCCTTTTCATAGAAAGAGTGCCAAACCCTTGGTTCCCTTACAATGAAATCTCCTTCTCTACGTGCAAATGACAATCTTCCCTCAGCTCTCACATGCCTTCACCCGACCTCAACTATGATACCACGTGTTGGACTTCAGGCCTACAAACATAATTCATCAACAAAGAAAAAATAAAGAAATATAAAACATCACACACAACAAAGAAGAATAGATGTGGGCAATGGTAATCTTTATACTCGGCCAAGTAATGGAGAAATGAATGCAAGTCTGAAGAAGCTCCTCACGAGCTTCTTCATTTAAACATGAGATTCTCAAGCGTTTCCAAGCATATGGAAAACCAAACACTTGAGAAACCTCCACCCAAACAAATGTGACTACAAGGTGTGTTGCCACAACCCAACAACAATAAACTTCTTAGCATTTGTGTGTCTATTTATGTATTGATAATGTTCAGCTTTGCATTTTTTAAATTCCTTGGAAAACCTTGCGAATTCTTCCATATATATTGTCTACTTACCTATAATTAAATGTTGCATAATTGTAATTAGTTTATATTATCACTAAAAGTAAAGGGCATAGTTCCACATCAAATAGTTTTCTTCACTACATATGTATACTTCCTTTCCTCTACTAACAAGGAAATTTTGTATTTTGGCATTAATAATTTTCTTCATTAGGTTGCATATTTTCCTTTTTCAACTAACAAGGCATTTTGTATTTTGAGCTTTGTCAATAAATAACTTCTTATATGAAAACTATGGCTTGACAATTTAATTCATGACCTCCACATTTCAACCATTGTCACATCATTTGTCACATCATTTCTCGTCTATGAAAACTATGGCTTGAGAATTTAATTCATGACCTCCACATTTCAACCATTGTCACATCATTTCTCATTTGTTGTTGAGGTTAATGTTGAATCTTCTAAAAACATTTTCCTTTACAATTTAGGACATTCTAAGTATCTCAATGGAAAAGACAAGGCTCCATTGTAATGGTATCAACTTTAAATTATCACGAGTTTGCATTTGGTAAATGATGTTTTTTTAATTATAGTTTACAAGAACAATTTTGGATATTTGGAAGACATTGTTGGATCTGCATATTTGAGTGGTTAAATCTGTATAGTCCTAGTACTCTAGGGATTTTTCAACACGTTGAATCCATTTCTACATTTTAAAATATAATTTAAACAACGTAAACTTGTGATTTCATATAGATTTATATTACCAGATTCAGGAGAGAAGAACAAAAATATAGAACAATTAGACATCTTTAAAAAATCTAAAAAATGTTTAAATACTATTCGGATTGAAATTTGCAACACATAAAAAGGAGATTTGTAAAACATCAACACTTATAAGGACTTATAAAGGTTGATATGCATAAAAGACAACAAGTATTATATAAACCAAAGTTTTCCTTCAGATATTATATAAAATATTTTTTTTCCTTCAAATATTTTTTGGATATAAAAAATTGATAATCAAAACATAAATCAATACAAATATTGTATAAAATATTTTTTCCAATATTCTTTGCATATAAAAAATAAAAAATAAAAAATAAAAACATAAATCAATACTAAGTTGAGACAAACTCAACCCTTTAACCCTCTACCTATTGGGGAAAAATAATATAAAATTTAAAAAGTTAAATTAATAATCAAAACATATATCAATATTACGTCGAGACAAACTCAACTCTATAAACCTGCCTATGGCGGAGAAATATTATAAAATTAGAAAAGTTGTGAAGATATTTAACCTATAACCTGTAGGAGAGAAGTTCATAACATAGAACTTTATAAGCAACTTGTTTATATCAGTGCTAAGTATGGCTTTTAAAGTTTTAAATTATTACCCTGAAACCACTCTACAAATCAAACAAATACGATTGTTTTGCAACCATCTAGATGTAAAGGAATGACTATAAGCAATAGAATACAAGAGATGGCTATCACCTACTTTAAAAAAAGAAAAAAAGATAAGATATCAGAGGTTACTGAACTTTCTGCTCAAATAAATTAGTAAAAAACCCTAAAACAGACAAACCCTAACTCTGTATAATGCCCCCGCCATTGTAGCATGTATAATTCCCTCGCATTGTAGCATGCGAAATCCAAGATTATATAAAATAATTCTATTGATTCAAAGAATATACAAGAACATGGACCATGAAGATCCCTTTATTTCCTAAATGGCTAAACAATGAAGGAAACAATCCTCTCCCTGGATACAAAATACTTTGGATATCATCCAGAAAAGAATAAACCCCAAAATATCCATACCGATAATGTCATACATAAAAGAATATGATAGGTCACAGATTTATAAAACAAAATAATAGCCACCTCTCCCTGATCATAAAAAGGGACCAGAGAGAAAATCCAAATGTGAAGAGGTAATTTTTCTTCTATGAGATTCGAACTCTCAACTAAGAGGTCGAGAGAGGTATGCATATTAATACTAGTATGCTCGCTCACCACCAACGGACAATTCACATGTCCAGTTGAAAAAATATGTAAACCATGTGACCCCAACTAAGCTATGTATGATGTGTGCCACCTAATTGTGGATGTATGACAACATGGCCGCCACCTGGAAATGCTTCCCTTTTCCTTGCCCGTCTTTCTTTCTTTTATTTATTGACGACCTAATCTACCTCACCTGCAAAACAAAATAAAGTCAACGCAGAGTCCATGGAATTTAGATTTAGTGACTGTAGAAGTCAATCCCACACAATAAGTAGGAAGACCTCATCAACCAAATCCCATTGGGATACTACAACCTGTTTTCATGTTTTTTAAAGATTCACTTTACCATATTATCCTGATCAAGAATTTTAATTTGTTTGCTTATTACTAAAACCGGAAAACATTTACAATACATGGGTTCAATCTTTCATATATAAAAATAGATGAGTTAGAATATCCTCTTGCTCCTTGCAAAGGATAAAATATTTTGGACCCTACCAAGATTTCCTTTCAAGTTTACTCAATCACCTTGACAAATCATTTGGAGAGGATAAGCCATAATAGAATTTTAGTTTTTAAGAGTTCTTGAATTTCCATAATGAATGCCACTTCTACTATGTTTCTAAGCCCTCTCTTTGAAGTAAGGAGGTTTTATATCATGTTATTACAATGTCCCCTTGTCTTACAAGATTCACACACTAATGAGTCACGTTGATCACCAAGATTGATGGATGCCCTTTGTTAATACTTTTCTATACATATTTCATTATTCTCCTAATTCATTGGACAATTTTAGTTGATATGCATTTCACCATGTCAAGTTCCATTATCCATGCTCATTCCCATCATAGACATCATTCAAGAAAAACATTTGATGTGAATGAAAGTGTTCTAGTAAAACTCGGACAAATAATGATTACATGTACCACCAACCCAAGGGTTTGAACTCAGTATGGTGTGCTCCCCATTCCCTAACAAAGCTGATCCCCAATGATATGGCATGTCTGACCATAGTTATCCAACAAATCAAGCCCCCATGACTTTCTTCTTTGGAAATCTTAACCATTCTTCTTTATTGAGTGGGTTGAGGTATTTCTTTCTCATCACTATCTATCATAGTCTTCCAATGCATATAATCCTCCATGTCCCTTTAGCAAAAAGAGCCCTATCTACGATAGTCTTTCAATGCATATCAGCCTCCATAGTCTTTCAATGCATATCATCCTCCATGTCCCTTTAGCAACAAGATCCCTATCTACCATAGTATTTTAATGCATATCATCCTCCATGTCCCTTTAGAAACACGAGATTTTAAAGAGATTTATATCTTTGATGCCCCATTCCCTTGCTATTTTGGGATTTGAAAGTTTTAGTCATTTAACCAAATGGATAGAGTCCTTTTCCTTTCTTCCTAACCAAACATATTTAAAAAACGTTTTCCTGGTCTTTGTTTTCTTAAGAACACCATGTGGAACCTCCCCTCTTCCCTGGAATAACCAAATGGATGGCATCTTAACTGCTAACCACAATAGTGGTTGGTAACCCCTGAGGGAATCGATCAATTTTGAACTTGTGGCTTATGGCTTTCATTTTGACAACATGCCTTGGGAGGATGGTTCAATCGATTGAGTTAACCCTTGGAGTTTTTAAACTAAAGGACATGAGGGTGGGATTTGATTCACTTATACATGGATGGGGCATGAGATCATTTAAGATCATCCATCTGGGTGAAACCACACATTCAACCACTACCTCAAGGTGATCCCATGGCTCCAAGAAAATCCCTCACAAGAATTGAAATAAAATTAAAGGACATTGGTATGGTATTTAATCCACTTATGTGTGCACAAGCACGAGATCATTTAATAAAATCCCTCTAGGTGCAAGCACACATTCTACCACTACCTCAAGTTAACCCCATGGATCTAAGAAAATCCCTCGTGGAAATTGGACCTTGACGAATCGTGAAAACTCCTAACTCCTTACCAATGGATCTAACCCCTTTGGACACTTTTCCTGATCGTATTTGTAATGCTTTTGGGAATTATTGTTAAAGTAATACAATAAATTGACATGGATTCAATTACACTTTCCAAAAAAGTAAGTGATCAAGGCGGATATCGGTGGCCACCCACCTTTTCCAACTAGCTCAAAATAGTTTTCTGGCAATTTTCGTAATTTACTATTTTTAGCAGTTTTTCACTTCCTGAGCTGTTTTGAGGCCCTAAACGATGTTTTTTTGGGGAAAACGGGGAGAAATATGAAATTTCCTTAAATATTTCCCCGAAAATGAATCTCCTCGACGATACCTTTCCAATGGTCTATCATACGCCTAAAACAGAGATTGTATGCAAAAGTTACGACCCTGAGAAGTTGATGTACTAACTTACCCAAACGGGGCCCACATGAATTTTGGTGCTTCATCTCCTAGGGTTAGGTTTTGGGATGTCTAGGGTTTTTGGCATTCCTGTTTATTGTAAAAATTCCTTCAGAGCTTCATTGTAATCATCTTCTTTCGAATGAGCCCAGCGGTCACATTGCTTCTTAGAGATAAGCCGCCACCATTCCAGCAAGCTTGTTTCCACTGCATTTTATAGTTTCAGCTTATTTCCTTATTGAATAGAAAACCAGTTTGACTGTATCTCTATTATTTTGTGTTAATCACTTGCTAATAATCTGTAGTCATTCATTCTGCTCATAAAATACGGATCAGTGGTATCAGAGTGGTCTTCTCCTTGGCGTCTTAATGCATGTCCCCAACAAGGTCAAAGTACAAATAGTTGGGTCTCGAGCTTGTTTCTCTTGAGGACAAAATCTCTCACACGCCCAAGCGACCTCTCATGGTAGGAGAAAATAAATATGACGGGATAGGATATCGTTTCAAATTGTTGATTGTGGAAACCCTCACACAATAGAGGAACGAGATGATGGATAGTTTCGCGCAAATCCTTCGGCGGCTACCAACAGACGACACATCTTCTTCGAGTGGAGGCGTCGCCCCCTTCAAGGTACAAATAAACTTCAATATTCCTATATTTGAAGGTCAGATAGACGCAGATGTTGTATACAAGTGGTTTAATCTACTAGAAGGGTATTTTTATGTCCATAACTTTTTGAGTAGAGAAAAGATTACTTGTGTGCTCCTCAAAGTCGTTCCCCGTGTAAAAGATTGGTGGGAAACTTTCTGTAAGAAACAGAGGAACCCTAATTATTTATAGTCATGGTCACCCGAGAATCCTTCAGGGATGATATTAAGGAACAATACTACCCTGTCTAAAGTTATGACGACTTGTATACCAAATGGACCACACTGCGGCAAGAAAGAGACCAGGTAGTGCCAGATTTCACAAATACCTTCCATACATTGCGCACCAAACTGGGTATCAAAGATTCATAGCGACATCTGGTGCTCAAGTATCGCGGTGCTCTGCATAGATGCATCCAGACCAAAATGGAATTTATGTACATCTGATCCTTGGGCGCGGCCTACCGATATGCCGTCAAAATCGAGCAGAAGCTCAAACAAAAGATGCGACAATTTGGGGCTGGGAACCCCGCACAACAAAATCCAGGAAAGGGCATCCCCAACCCACAGAACAAAGGAAAGATAAAAGATGGATAGTATCAGGACAACCAGTCCAAGCCGCAAGTAAATAAGGACACCGAAAAGACAAAGAAAGATACCGGGAAGTGGTGCGACTTCCATAAGAGCCCTTGGCATGACATTGCTGACTACCGCTCAAAGCAGTCGCTGGTGGCCGAAGTGAAATCCTTTGATTTAGATGCGGGTTCTGACTCTAATCCAGAACCAAAAAGGGAAATACATATCATTGACGTGGAACCGAGCGCCACAGTTTCTACCACCAAGCTCCAGCCTAGTGAACCAGGCGAGCCAGAAGAAGGAGAGCACCTCTTCCATTCACAGATGTGGGTAAAAGGCACCCCATTTCACTTCATCATTGATAGTGGTAGCTAGAAGAACCTCATATCAGTAGAGGTCGTCAAGCGGTTGGCCTTACCAACAACGCCGCACCCACAACCCTACACCATTGGATGGCTCTGCCAAGGAAGCGATCTCCACGTCATCCAACGGTGCCGACTTTCGTATGACATCAAGCCCTTCAAAGATGAGGTATTGTGTGATGTTGCTCCTCTCGAAGTTTGTGATGTTCTTTTGGGCCAACCTTATTTATGGAAACGTCATGCTGTATATGAGTCTAGGACTCATAGTGTTATTATTACTTTGAACATGAAATTGTACAGGATACCCAAGGCAATCTCACCTAGTGCTATTTCCTTGATCTCTGCTAAGCAATGCAGGAAGGTCATCTCTTAGATGGAGAAGTTTGTCTTCTTCATGATTTTCTCTCAGAATAAGTGAAAGATCACAACCACATCTAGGGTCTCTGCGGCCGACCTCTCCACACAGCAGATGCTAGTAGATAAGGTCATGGAAGAATAATCAGATATCTTCTCCTCATGTACTGGGGCACCTATGCACTGATAGGTCAAGCACCCCATTGATTTGACCCCTGACGCACCGCTGCCCAATGGGACAGTCTATCGCCACTCTATGTTAGAGAATGAGGATATCAAGTGACAAATCCAAGAACTTCTCCACAAGGGGCACATCCGTCCCATCTCATCACCTTGCGGGAGCCCAATCGTGCTAGTAGAGAAGAAATATGGAACCTGGCGACTCTGCATCGATTATCGGGCTCTGAATAAAATCACAGTCAGAAACTGGTACCCGATTCCCCGAATCGACGACCTCCTTGATTAACTCACGGGGGACAAATACTTTAGTAAGATTGATCTGAAGTATGGCTACCACCAGGTCTCGATAGAACAAATAGATGTATGGAAGACCACCTTCAAGTCAAAGTAAGGCCTTTTTGAATGGTTGGTCATGCCCTTTGGTTTGACAAATTCTCCAGCCATACTCATGAGGATGATGGACGATATCCTGCAACCATTCACCAATACTTTTGTAGTGGTGTATATATATGACATTCTCATTTACAACAATACTTGGGTCGAACTCTTGCAACATATTCAACAGGTTCTACACACCCTGCGGTAGCACAAGCTATACACCAACTTGGAAAAATTCTCCTTTAGCATGGACAGGGTCCATTACCTGGGCTACATCATTGATCAGCATGGTGTACATGTGGATCCAACAAAGATCCAAGTCATCCATGACTGGTCAGCCCTAACCACACTCACTGAGCTTCAAAGCTTCTTGGGCCTTGCCGATTTCTACCGCAGGTTCATGTTGGGATTCTCCCATATTGCATGGGCCCTCAACCAAATAACCAGGGGTGGTGGTAAGGATAAATTTGCGTGGGGTCGGTCCCAACAATAAGCATTCGATGATTTGAAGCAATGCTTGTGTTCAGCCCCAGTACTTTCACTACCAGACATGCAACA
Source organism: Picea engelmannii (assembly GCA_009831015.1). NCBI lineage: Eukaryota > Viridiplantae > Streptophyta > Pinopsida > Pinales > Pinaceae > Picea > Picea engelmannii. The sequence goes on from ML807296.1 coordinate 91,717, forward strand.
TCCCTTTGAGATCGAGACAGATTTTTCAGACTATGCTGTGGGCGCCGTTCTCACTCAGCACAACCACCCCATGGCCTATCATAGTGAGACACTATCAGATGCTATCCATAAGTACCCTACTTATGAAAAATAAATGTACTCCATTGTGTAAGCCTGCCACTAGTGGAGACATTACATTCTTAGGAAGGAGACAATCATCCACACTAATCATAAGCCATCGTAGTTCATGCACACAAGGAAAATTGCAGAATGACCGCCATAAAAAGTGGTCCACATACTTGCAACAATTCCACCTCAACATCAAGCATAAAACATGAAGCACCAATCGCATCATTGATTGCCTCAATAGACTGCTAGTTGCGGCATTCAACACGGTGCTAGACTCTTGTGGCCATGAGACCTATGGATGGCCCTAACTCTATGAGACAGATCCAGACTTCGCCACCACCTACCAAATGTTGGGTGCAAACACATTTGTTGATAATTTCCATCTTCAGGATGGGTTGTTGTGTCGTCTGGGCCATATCTATGTTCCATCAAGCGAGTGAGCGAATATGATCTGGGAATCCCACTATAGTCTAGTGGAAGGACACTTCGACATCGAAAATATAGTAGCGATGCTACATAAACATTTCTACTGGCCGAAACTTCGACAGGAGGTCAACAAGTATATCAGGTCCTGCACTGCCTGCGTTATTACCAAACCGAACACTAAGAAATAGGGCATGTACACCCCTCTTCCTACTCTTGATAGGACATGGGAATCCATCTCAATGGATTACATGTTGAGCCTCCTATCCACCAAGCGGGGAAATGATTGTGTTTTTGTGGTTTTTGATTGGTTTTCTAAGATGGCGATTCTGGTTGCCTACAAGAAGAGCATCACATCAGAGGCCACTACCAAGCTCTTCTTTGAACGAGTCTAGGTACATTTTTAAATCCCACAAACCATTTTCTCAGATCAGGACAACCAATTTCTAAGCACATTCTGGTTGAGCCTCTAGTCACTACTGGACACCAAGCTCACCAAATCCACGACCTTCCACCCCCAGACAGATGGCCAAACCGAGGTCATAAATCGAATGATTGTGCATATCCTTCGCATGTATAATTCCAAGCACCCTTGCACATGGGATGAGAGCCTTCCCTATGTACAACATAGCTACAACCGAGCCCTACATATCTCAACCGACCACAACCCCTTTCAGGTGGAGTTGGGATTCTAACCATTGGGTCCCATAGATGTTGCACTTCCCCTTGCAGTCACCTCGACCGAATCATCTCCTGCTCCAACTGAAGCTGAAAAATCCACCTGGTTCATTGAGAAGATCCAACACATCCACCAACAGGTTTAGGATATCCTACAAAAGTCCAATGACAAGTACAAGAAACGCCATGATCAACATCGGGTGCCATATAAGTTTCATATGGGAGACAAATTTTGGTTGCACTTGCAGAAATAACACCTTACATGACCCCATCAGAAGATTTGATCACTCCATTATGGGCCATACACCATCACAAAGGCCATGGGGGATAATGTTTTTGAGCTTAACATTCCTCCTTTCCTTGGCCTGCACCCGGTGTTCAACATGGATCTCCTTCGCCCTTATTTCCCACCATTATTGGACATCTCAGAAGTAGCATAACATCTGACACCAACATAGATCAACCTCGACTACATACAAGAGGAATCCAATGATCAGATTGTTGACACACAAATCAAGGGCACTTGACAACAAAGGATCCAAATTTATCGAGTCGTCAAAGCAGGGCAACTCCTGCACCAAGGCAAGTGGTTCACCTAGTGCCAAATTCAATAGACATTTCCTCATCTGATGGGGGAGCTCAACGAAATGGAGACCATTTATTCCTAAGGACGAAGGATTGATCCAGGTGGATATCGGTGTCCACCCACCTTTTCCAACTAGCTCAAAACAATTTTCTGGCAAATTTGGTAATTTACTATTTTTAGCAGTTTTTCACTTTTGGAGTCGTTTTGAGGCTCTAAACAATGTTTTTTGGGAAAATGGGGAGAAATATGGAATTTACTTCAATATTTCCCCCAAAACGAAATCTCCTCAAAGATACCTTTCCAACGGGCTATCATTCGCCTAAAACAGAGATCATATGCAAAATTAACGACCTCGGGAACTTGATGTACTAACTTACCCAAACGGGGCCCACATAAGTTTTGGCGCTTCATCTCCTAGGGTTAGGTTTTTGGATGTCTAGGGTTTTTGGCATTCCTGTTTATTGTAAAAAGGCCTTCAGAGCCTCATTGTAATCATCTTCTTGAGAATGAGCACAAACTTCACATCTCTTCTCAGAGATAAGCCGCCACCATTCCAACAAGCTTGTTTTCCGCTGCATTTTACAGTTTCAGCTTATTTCCTTATTGAATCCCTCCAAGAATCCAAATTTCTTCCCTCCAAGGATCCAAATTTCTCCGAAGAAATGGATGGTGGAAATTTGGGCTTTAATCCCCTGGCTATGAATTTTGATATAGTTGTATAAGTTATTGCATAAAGATATGGACCTGTATGAATCAAAAGAATGGTGGTTGTCCATATTTGGAATGTTAGTTGGGAAGGTTGACCTAGTGGGCTATAGATTCTACTAGACTTTATGGATTTTTTTAACATCATCATAATGTCTTTTCCAACCACCTCATATAAACTTTCATAAAATTATATGGGCCAACCATATGGGAAAGGGCCCTATGATTTGAAAAAGAGGCTATGCGATCTTTGAGTTCTTCTTTGAGATCTCATTAATTTTTCTCATCAACCTTTTTAAATAAGGCCCACTAGATAGTTGGAGTGTGGTTAATTTATGTAAAGGGGCGTCCTTATTGACTAAGCCCTATTAGGTAGTTGGTACTCATTAATGAATGTGGGCTACTCATTAATGTAGGGAACAATAGTGGTTATCCCTTGGGTAGATAGAAACTATGAATAGAGGTATAGATCGGTGTAAACTTTTGTCAAGAATTATCATTGTATTGAATCTTTACACATTTGGAAGTTGTTCCCTCAAAGAGGCATGTGAACATTTGCTTGCCTTATGGAAAATCAATAAGGGTCACTTATTCAATAGTTTCAATACTCTCTTTCTACTTTATTTACTTTATGCAATTTGAATTTCTTCAGATGTTGCTCTTAATTCTCTATTTATACTATACAAGTATATTACAAGTGGTATCAAAGCACTTTCATGTACCAACACACACCCAAATTTTAGAGAAAATATTTTTAGGCTAGAGATGTGTTCAGGCATATATGAACACATAGATATGTCATTCAATAGTTAAAAATGTTTATGGGAAGAAAACACACAAGGAGCACAGGTGGGGTCACCTAGTTTGATGCCCTTGCACACATATGTTGGACCTAGCAAGTAGTATCACATTGGACATAATTTTTTCATTTGATATTCCATGTGTCCTCAGGTGTATTAGAAGCCCCCAAGGCATACTTGAGACCATTCCTACATAAACCTTTCAATCATTTGTCACTATAGTATGTTGAACACAAGTTGAGGAGATCACTGTCATGTACTTGGGAATTAGGTGGTACATCTAAGGGTACGATTGATCCTCCTTAGTTAGCATTGTGAAAGACTAGACAAGTACTATTGTTGGAAACCCATAGGTATATTGGAGATCTATAAGCTTGACATTCCCTTATTCTTGGGACCTGGTTGAACCATTGCAACATAGCTAGTGAAATTCCTACACAAGTTGGAATATCAAGAATTTGAAAATTCTGTCAATACAATAATATTTGGCATGAAAAAAATGTTTGTGAGTGGTCTTAGGCTTACCCAAACCACTATGGGTGACATATTTCATAGAATCCTCACATGATGTTGATTGTACTAGTATAGCTCAATGTTAACCTGTCTAGTGGACTCAAGTGGTCCCGTGACTACCAGTAGAAACATGACCATGGATACAAAGCTCACCATCTAGCAGAAAAAATATGGTCCCTCATTGACTCACATGTGAGTTTGCAAACTCCTTTGGTCTTTTTATCGGCTAGTAATGTTGGGTTTTATGTTTAGATTTGCATTTCATTTAGGATTTAGAATTTAGAATTTCAAGAACAAGAAGTAGAGATGAAACCGACAACTATGGCAACCATTAATAACATAGAATAGTTTATTGTTTTCTTAATGACATAAATTTCTAAATAACCAACAAGATAACAAGGTTATCCTATGATTGAATTATTGATTACAAATCCATATAAACATATCAATTGTTAGGTTAAACTTGACTCAGTAAAAGAGTCAAATTTGTTAGGTCAACAATGGTGGTTTCGGGCACAGGGATTTGGTAGTCCCTGGATTTAGAGCCCATGGATTACATGTAATGAAATCCTTTAAAAGGATGGTGATACTCCATTGTAATGTGACGAGAGTTGAGTACTGAAGGCTCACTTGGATGGGACCAAGAGGTTGGTCGGATTGGTAAAGTTTGGTTAAGGGAAATAATAGATCTATTCTTGGTTTTTTTTTCTCGTTTTGGTTTTATAGGCTAAATCTTGTGTGATTTATGTGTGCATGTTTCTATGTTCTTGATATTTTTATCTCTATCATATTTTTATTTCCTAACAACATCAACAACCATTGAATGATAGAAGTAATAATAAATCATAAATGCATGCAAAGATTCGATTGCAAAATGAACGTTCTTCCAATAATTCTAGCACAAGGAAGCAGAGAAAAGTCCCATACAAAAACATACGCTAGAATGGATCTTCCAAAAGTTGGTCGTGTTAATGTTTATGCCATTATTATAGTTCTTTTCATTTCAATAGATAAGAGCAACATAAGAACAAGATCGCTGAGAAATACACATTCACAAGAGACACAACATTTATCTTGGGAAACCCTCTAGGGGAAGAAAACCCAACAAAAACTTCCTTATCATAAATTTCCATTACAATGTCAAGAGATAACTCAAACCAATACAGATAGTCCTCTCCAAAATATTCACTACTCTTCTCCCTCTCTCTAACTGGTAAGTTGCATCTTGCCTCTTAAGAATGAGCAAGTGAGTTGTATGATAAAGTGAGGCGCTAGCCTCTCTATATATACAAGACTGGCACGTGTGAAGGGTCTTCACTGGCAGGGCCGACCTCTCACTCTGGGTGGGTAAACCCACCTTTAATTTAACTCTGGGTCTCAATAATAACTGTTGGGGCCGACTTCTTATTCTGCCTATTACAATTGTCTATTGACCAATCCGCAAAAGGGGATTTGGTCCTAATACAATTACTGACATGATTAATCCACAATGGGGATTAATCCTATGAATAAAATAACAATAATAATAAGAATACTCTTTGCAGTTACATTATTTCAACACTCCCCCTTAACAATAAGGGTATTCTTCAACAACATCAGGCGAGAGAGGTCTGCATATCAGTGGCATCAGGAGGACAGTATCGTCAATATCATCTTGGAACATTGGCTGGCAAATTTACAAGTCATCGAAAGTTTTCTTCATCAGCAGCATCATCATTCTCGAAAGAATGCCATCATCATCTGCATCAATATGTATCAATAAAAATGATACCTCATCATAGCACTAGGCTGGCACATCACAGTACTACACTGGCTCAATGTCACAACTGATAAGTTGGTAGCTCAGTGTCAGTCACATCTTGCTTTACGTCTAACAACTAGGTCAGAAGCAAGGTATACATCATCATCTTGCTTTACGTCTAACAACAAGGTCAGAAACAAGGAATCATCTTGCTTTACGTCTAACAACTAGGTCAAAAGCAAGGAACACATCATCATCTTGCTTTACATCTAACAACGAGGTCAGAAGCAATGACTCATCTTGCTTTATGTCTAACAGCGAGGTCAAAAGCAAGGAATAAATATATACTCCCCCTTTCAGGGAGGGTCCTTTCGGACTATACCAAGCTTATCTCGAAAGTGTTCAAACTTTACACGAGATAGGGTTTTGGTCAACACATCGAAAACCTGTTCATCCATGCTAATGTACTGGAGCTTCAAGGCTCCTCTCTATACCATGTCGTGGATGAAATGATAGGGGATCTCTATGTGCTTCGACCTGTCGTGGAATACATGATTCTCTGTCATCTTTATGCAGCTTTGGTTGTCACATAGAATCACAGTTGCTCTCATCTCCAAGTCAAATAGGCTAGTCAACAACTTTCAAAGCCATATAGCTTCACAGCTAGCAGAACATGCGGCAATGTACTATGCTTCCGCTGTGCTGAGAGAAATACTGGATTGCTTCCTACTCTGCCATGAGATCATGGCTGATCCCAAACTGAAACAACATCCTGAAGTGATTTTTTTGTCTGCAACGCTTCCTGCCCAATCTGCATCAGTATATCCACTCAATGTGAAGTCATGATCTCCATCATAGCTGAGTCCATAATCCATTGTACCTTTAAGGTACCTCATCACATGTTTTGTAGCTACTAGGTGAACACGTTTGGGCTCTACCAGAAACTGACTCAAGGTGTTCACTGCAAAACAAATGTCTGGTCTGGTGTTCATCAGGTACATCAGTGATCCAATAATCTGTCTGTACAGTGTGGCATCTATCAAGTCTGACAAAGTATAAACCAACAGTTTCAGCTTCGTTTCCATGGGTGTATTCATGGACTTACATTCTATCATGTTGAATCTCTTTAAGATTTCGACTGTGTACTTCCCTTGGTTAAGGAAGATCCTTTCTAGACTCTGACATACCTCAAGACCTAGGAAGTAATGCATTAGGCCAAGGTATTTCATTTCAAATTCTACGACAAGTCTCTTTTTACATTCAACGATGAGCTTTTCTTCTCCAGTTAAGAATAAATCATCCACATACAGTAGTAATATTACTGGTTCATTATCCATAATTTTGAAGTAGAGATTTGAGTCTTCTTTACTCTTGGTAAAGCCTAAGCTCGTCAAGAAATTGTCTATACGACCATACCAAGCTCTGGGAGCTTGCTTCAATATGTATAAGGCTTTCTTCAATCTGCAAACATGGGACTTCCTGTCTTCACCCTCAAATCCTTGGGGTTTCTCTATATACACTTCCTCTTCGATAACACCATTCAGGAAAGTTGTCTTCACGTCCATCTGGTGCAGCTTCCATTTCATCTTAGCTGCAAGAGCTATGATGGTTCTGATCGAAGTGTATCTGGCCATAGGAGCGAATGTCTATTCATAGTCAATGCCTTCCTTTTGGGAAAAGCCACGAGCAACAAATCTTGCTTTATATTTCTCAATACTTCCATCAACAACATGTTTTATTTTGAAGAGCCATTTTGATGATACCACATCCTTACTTTTTGGTCTAGGAACTATTTCCCATACATCATTCTTTATTGTGGATTGGTATTCCTCTGTCATGGCATCTGCCCATTCCTTCTTTTGAATGGATTCCTCAAAGCATGTAGGCTCTTCATCTAGTAGATTACACATCAAATCCATGTAACTGGAGAATGGCTTTGGTATTTTCACCTGTCTCGTGGTTCCTTGTGGAACACCATACTTCTCTCCATCTTGAATAAGCTCTCTTACCCAAGCAGGCTTTCTTTTATGGGAGAAGGTCATTTGATGAGGTTCTTGAACTTATGTTATGTCATGGTCTTCAGGAGTCTCCTCATTAGGGGAAGTTACAACTTCCCTTACAGGTTCTGCAGCTTTGGGAACTTCCCTCACGGATTCTGCAATCCTGAGATTTACAGGTTCCTCTTCATATACTTCTTCAAGCTAGCATCTTCTTGATTTCTTAAGTGTTGCTTCTTCATCAAAGGTCACGTCCCTATTGATTTCAATATGGTGGTGACCAGGTATGTAGATTCTGAAGGCCTTAGAGACCTCACAATATCCCACAAATATTCCCTTCCTTCTGGAAGGTTCCAACTTGTTTCTTTTCTCTTTTGGTATATGAATAAACACTGGACAGCCAAATATTTTGAGATGGCTTACCTATGGCTTCTTTCTGGTGAACATCTCTTCTGGGGTCTTGAACCCAAGTGCACTATGGGATAATTGGTTCTGCACATAAACAACTGCCATTGCTGCTTCTGCGCATAAGCACATAGGAAGATCTTGATCGTGAATCATGGTCTTTACAACTTCCATAATTGTTTTGTTCTTCCTTTCAGCTACACCATTTTGTTGGGGATTATAGGGAGTAGTGTGTTCCCTCTTGATCCCAACATCTCTGTAGAATTTTATGAACTCCTTTGAGGTATATTCTCCTCCATTATCTAACCTGAGTATCTTAATCTTTCTTTTAGAAAGATTCCCTATCAAGGTTTTGAATTCCTTGAATTTACTGAATACTTCATCTTTAGATTTTAAGAAATATATCCAGGTCTTATGAGAATAGTCATCAATAAATGATACATAGTATACATACCTGCTAATGGAGGATGATGGCATTGGGCCACACACGTCTGAATGAATGAGTTCCAATACTCCTTCTGCTTTGCTGTCCCTCTTTGGAAAGGGGTTCTTGATATTCTTCCCTTGCACACATCCATTGCATATGCCTTCTTGATTGACCTCGAGTTCTAGTAAACCTGTGACATCTTTGCATATGTATGGTAGCGCCTTGTAGTTGATGTGGGCTAATCTTCTATGTCAAATTTCACATGAGTTTTCGATGACATGGGTCATGGCAGTTTCTGGGTGACCCTTCAACTTATATAAGCCATTTTCTTCATTTCCTATGACGATTGCTTCTTTTAAGGTTTCTCCCTTAGCCCACATAATAACTTCTCAATCTATGAAGGAAACTCTATAGCCTTTCTTGTCTAAAGATGATATGGAGAGTAAGTTCTTCTTTAAGCCCGGTACATAGAGTACATCCTTCATTATTATTGAGTTTTCTAAATCTAGCTTGTAGTTTGATTCTCCTACTCCCTTGATGGGATATTGATAATCATCTCCAACAATCACTTTATGAGAAAAATTCTTTTCTGAAATACAAGAAAGAGTATTTTTCTTACCTGTCATGTGTTTTGATGCACCTCTATCAATGAGCCATGTGTCCTCTCCAGGTGATACAGATCCTGAGAGAGCTGAGATCAAGACATGGTCCTTTATCATCTTCATAGGTGGTTCTTCATCTTCGACTATGTGGGCATGTTGCCTTTTGTGCTTCCTCTTGTACTCTTCTCTTCTGACTGGACAAGAATTCGCCTTGCGTCCCATCTTATCACAATGATAGCATTGTATAGATGAGAGATCTCGTCCCTTGCGTTGTCCTTTCTTCTGAAAATTTCTTGGATGAGATTCTTGGTTGTTGAATTTGTTTGATGGTTGAGGTTCTCTATGAGTTTCCCTTTTGAAGTAGGTTTTCTTCCTTCCTCCTTTTGTATGAGTAGCTAGGGCTTGATCATCATCCCTTGCTAGTAGTGCTTCACGGTTGGCTACCCTTGTCTCTTCTTGGATGCATTCTTCCCCTAGGCTCTCAAACTGTAGTTTCTCCTTTTTGGCACATACCGACTGGATGAAAGCATCCCGAGGTCTTGTGAGACCATTTAGGGCCATCATTACGAATTCGTCTTCATCGATGGTGTCTCCAATCGCTTTTAACTGTTCTTTAATTTTGGAGATTCGAGAGAAATATTCTTGAATCATTTCTCCTTTCTGCATCTTGGTATTCTTCAATTGAGATCTTAGGTTCATCTTTCGGTTGATGTTCTTTCCTTCATATAGTTTGCTTAGAGAGTCAAACATCTCCTTCAGAGTTTTCTTGGATGATACATACGTGATCAGGTGGTCTTTTATTGAATCTGTAATGATTCTTTGAGCCCTGATTGAGTCCTTCTGATGCTTCGCTTTCTCTACGGCATCTTCAGGTTCCTCCAGTTCTTCTTTGATGAATTTTGCTAGGTCATTCTCTACAAGGATCAGACCAATCCTATACTTCCAGGCACGGAATTTGTCTATGCCTTATAGTTTCTCAACAATCTTTGTGCTTGTAGACATCTTGTACTTGAGGCTACGAAAAATGACCAAAAATGAAAATGCTTAAAATCAAATTTTGACCTTACCAGGAGGTGCGCTTGGCTGAGGCGAGTATCCTAGTGTACTTGGATCTGAGAAAATCCAATTTTTACCCCTTCAAATCTGATCTGTGGATTTATGGACTGGTGCTTCTGGTACTCTGGTACTTCTGGTACTAGTTTTCTGGTACTTCTGGCACTTTTGTGAAACTAGGGTTTCACTTTTCGGGAGATCCAGTCACTGAAAATGTGCGCTCTAAGTGCCAAAATGATCCTTGGGGGAGGGCACAACTTTCTAGGTGGTTTAAGGGCTGAAAAGATTCACTTTTGCAAAACCCTAATTTGCAGGTACTGCAACAGTGACGTTTTTCTCTTGCGAAATATGCTTCCTTCAGGTTGGCTCTGATACCATGTTAATGTTTATGCCATTATTATAGTTATTTTCATTTCAATAGATAAGAGTAACATAAGAACAACATCATTGAGAAATACACATTCACAAGAGACACAACATTTATCCTGGGAAACCCTCTAGGGGAGGAAAACCCAGCAAAAACTTCCTTATCATAAATTGCCAATACAATGTCAAGAGATAACTCAAACCAATACAAATAGTCCTCTCCAAAAGATGCGCCACTCTTCTCCCTCTCTCTAACTGGTAAGTTGCAGCTTGCCTCTTAAGAATGAGAAAGTGATTTGTATGATAAAGTTAGGCGCTAGCCTCTCTATATATACAAGACTGGCACATGTGAAGGGTCTTCACTGGCAGGGCCAACCTCTCACTCTGGGTGGGTAAACCCACCTTTAGTTTAATTCTGGGTCTCAATAATAATTGTTGGGGTCGACTTCTTATTCTGCCTATTACAATTGTCTGTTGACCAATCCGCAAAAGGGGATTTGGTCCTAATACAATTACCGACATGATTAATCCACAATGGGGATTAATCCTATGAATAAAATAACAATAATAATAAGAATACTCTTTGCAGTTACATTATTTCAACAAGTCGAATGGTTCCTCAATTACCTATAAAAATGTTTACAACATTGAGCAAAAGTATCATTCTTCTTAACTTTGGGATCTATTTCTACAAAATTGAGAAATAGGAAGTCAAGCTATTTCAACTTCATGGCCATTCGCTTTCAACTTGAGTCATGGAAGCTTTCCCTTTTTCTTTTACATACATTTTCACGTAATTTTTCCAAGATTCTAAAACCTTTTGAACATTATCAACTTGTGGAAATTGATGTTATTCTATTGGAGATTTAAATTATGTAAGATTCCACTCCATTATTCTCTAAATTTGGCAGGATTGACTTTATATAAATTATTTATTTTGTTAGGGTATCTATATAATATTTCCTACACATATTGTTTACATGAGGAATTTATTTGATAACATGTCTTTCTTGTAGGTTATCACCTTCCAAATCACGCATAACTTCTTCTCGAAAATGGAAATTATTACTTGGACCAAAGTTGGGAAGGTTACATGTATCTGCAAGTTTCTCAATTACTCGCCACAACTTTTCTTGGAGTTGCCAATCAATTACTTGCATATGTGTTTACTTCCTCATATTTTCATGATAATGCATCAACAACTACGTTGCCTTTCCCTTTTTTTTGTATTATTTCCATATTAAAGGTGGTAAGTTTCTCCATCCACTTTTGTTGTTCTATGGACAATGTTGTTTGTCTTAGTAAGTATTGGAGACTATTGTGATGTACGTATCAAAAATTTTCTTTCTAAGAGATATTTTTGCCATTTAGCTAATGCATGCATAATAACTAACATTTCCTAATTATAGGTAGATTTTAACTCGTCTTTTTGTTGAGCTTTCGACTTTCAAATGCTATTGGGTGGCCATCTTGCATTAATACTTCTCCTATTCCAATTCCTGATGCATCACATTCTACTACAAAGGGTTTTGCAAAATTTGGTGTTGCTAATACAAGTGTAGACGACATAACCCTTTTTAATGTTTCAAAACGTTCTTGTGCACTGTTATCCCATTTGAAGTATTTTTTCTTTAATAGGTTTGACAAGGGTGTTGTTAAATGAGCGTAGTTCTTGATAAATGTTCGATAATAACCTGTTAATCCAAGGAATCCCCTTAGTTTTGATATGTTATTTGGTTTGGGCCATTCTGTGATTGCCTTGATTTTTTTAGGGTCCACCTTGACTCCTTCTCAAGATATGACATGACCAAGGTATTCTACTTCTTCTTTACCAAAGGAACATTTTGATAGTTTTGCATAGAACTGATTTTTCTCTAAGACAGAAAGTACATGTTCTAAATGCTTCATATGCTCCTTCCAAGTTTTACTGTAAATAAGAATATCATCAAAGAAGACCAATATGAACTTCTTTAATTAGGGGTGAAAAGGTTGATTCATAGTTGGTTGGAAGGTAGATGGTGCATTGGTTAGACCAAATGGCATGACTTTAAACTCATAATGACCTTCGTGTGTTTGAAAAGCAGTTTTTTGTACATCTTCTAATCTTACTCGAATATGGTAGTACCATGATCTTAAATCCAATTTTGAGAAGTATTTAGCTCCATGGAGTTTGTCTAGTAACTCATCTAAGAAGGGTATATGGAATTTATTTTTTATATTTATTTTATTTAACCCTCGATATTCTATACATAGTCTGAAAGATCCATCCTTTTTTCGAACCAGTGCTACTAGGGCTACATATGGGCTCCTTCTTGTCGTAATAACCCCACATTTTCAATAGGTTTTGAATTAGCCTTTCTATTTCTGTCATATGGTGGTGAGGATATCAATAAGGTATAATATTAACTAGTGTTGAATTTGGCTTAACCTCTATTATATGTTCTATGTTTCTATTAGGTGACAACTTCATAAGTAAGTATTGGAATACCTTGTCGTATTTTTGGATTAATGTTTGAATCTCTGGATGTTGCAACGACTATTTATGTTTTTAATAATTGTATATGATGACAGTGTGCCACGTAAGCTGGTTATCCTTTTCGAATTAGTTTCTCCATTTGTTGTGAGGATATAATTTGGGTGGGATGTGACTAGAATACGTATAATTTGTATTGTCTTCCTTAACATTTGAAATTGATAAAGTGTTTTTTGTTATTTGTAGAATATCTCCCTAGCATTTGTAACCATTGAATTCCCAAGACGACATCTACTCCTCCCAAGGTGACGCTAATCCCCTTCCCTCCAAAAGGGCTTCTCAACCTCCGGGTCTTGGATCATTTGAAATGATGAGCTGGGGCAACTCCTTGGGTCTCTACAAGCACCCGAAATTACTCTACCCACACAAATAGGTTTCTTCCACAAGTGACCATGGATATGAATGTGGGTTTACCTCTTTGCGGTTCGGACTTCGAGGATATCCCGAATCCTTCCCTCAAATTTTCCGAAGTGCTTGTCTCTGAGCTTCCGAACTCTCGCCATGCGTCTCCTTAGATTCGTCAGCCCCACTATGGTTCGGACTTCACGAAATTCTAGGCCTTCCACCCACAAACCTCCGATCTTCCGATTCCCGAACTCGGTAATCCATTGCCACTTTCCCTTCTATGATCATTGATCAAGATGTAATCGCGACTCCAGAATTCCCGACTCTACTTTCGTCAAGTCCTCAAACTTTCCGAACTTTGAAGTACTGAAACATTTCACGATTGTTCTCCTTGTAGCTTTACCATATCTAATGGTCTGGAATTTTTTGCCTCCCTCCAAGAATGAATCTCATTCATTGACTTCTAGTGAAGACCTCAAGAAATTATTCCCTTGAAGATTAACACCGTTCTCCCTCCTGAGATTTAACTTCCTCGGGTTCCTCTGAATGCTTTCTTTGACGCTTAGTTGAAATCTCGATCTGTGCACACCTTGCAACAAATTTTCGTCCACAACTTCATCTTCTCCGTGTGGATGACTTTGCACTCCTGGCGACTATTCTCCAACCATTTATGTCTCTCGTGATTGGAATCACACTGCCCCTCCTGATATTTCGAGTCTGAAACCTATGTCACACACTCCTTGCAGACGTCAATGCGCTCCTGACACACATACAAGTTTCACTATCTCTTCTGAGTTTTCGAGTTGGAACAGACTCGGTAACGCACTCCTTCCGGACACTATGCACACCTTGCACTCGCTCAATGAAAAGAAACAATGGAAACTTATCTATCCATCACAGTGACTCATACATTCAACAAAGAAAATGCAATCATGGATTCAAGAATAAGAGATAACTTAGTATTGAAAAATAACATAGAGTCTACCATTCACTCATTCATATAGGCACACAACAACACACATTTGGGACAATATGTTCCTCTATTATATTCATCTGCCTGGAAGTTACATATGTTCATACAATATATCTCTGTATCTCCCAGTTTACAATGGCAATCTATACATTAGATTCAGCCTCCAACGACAATCAACAACCAACTACCAACAACAACCCTTACTGGGCAATATTACAAATATTTATATAAAAGGGTTGCTCTTCGAGCCTTTCCCTCCAAATACTCTACGCTATCTTATTGAAATTAATTTCTACCAACTACTTCATAGCTATTACAATAAATATTGAGTCAGACAGATAAGAGTGAAAGCTCCAGATTTGTACTGTGATCCTCCGTATTAAATCGAAATGCATTCTCCATCGATCTTATGTGATGGCTCAGCCTCCAATCATTAACGATGTTCATAACTCAAAAAATTTTCTCAGATATTACCTTATTACATTGATCTTTGAAATTCAAAATATTTCAAAATATGTGCTAGTGCGCCCAACTGTCTTCCACGTTTGTGCTTTTCTGGCGATGCTCCTGCATCATACTCGCTTGGTTGAAAAATTCACAGACTCCTCTCCATGAGCTCCTGCATCAATCTTCCATGCTTCTGGATTTCTGCTTCACCAACCCAACTGGCATATTCTACTCGTCATCCTTTCCACTTCACCAAATATTCAAAATATGTCTTCCTCCTGGTTTTCTTACCGACTCACTGATCTATGATCTTTTCCATCTGCGAATTCTCTTCTATAGGAATATGTTTCTCCCACTGGATCCTCCCTCAATAATCAAATCCTTCGACTCCATCCTCCTTGTAAGGATACAGGTCTGCAATGTTGAATATGGGCGATATACCCACTTCTCTTGGTAGCTCTAATTCATAAGCATTCTCACCAAATTTCCTCAGGATTTTACACGACCCTATCTTTTTCAACTTTAGCTTATTGTATGTTCCCCTCAGGAATATTTCCTTCCTTAGATGTGCTAGAACCTAATATCCAACCTCAAATTCAAGTTTCCTCTTGTGTTGATCAGCTCTGCACTTGTATTCACTATTTCTCTTCTTTAACTACCCCTTGATATGATTGCGAAGTTCCTATATTTTTGCAGCAAAGTCTTCAGATCCCGTGCTCATAAATTCACTCTACCTCAGATCTCTTAATTTCGACACTCCTCTTGGGTTCATTCCATACATGATTTGAAATGGACTTTTCCCAGTGCTCCTGTTCTCTGAGTCATTGTATGCAAACTCCACTTGTGATAGAACCTTATCCCACTAACTATGGTGTTCAATGACCAAACTCCTCAAAACATATCCTAAGATTCTATTCACCACTTCTGTCTGTTCGTCCGTTCGTGGATGATATGCAGAACTAAAAGATAGCTCTGTTCCTAACTTTTTCCACAACGTCCTCCAGAAATGATCGACAAATTTGGTATCCCTATCTGATGCTATAATCCTAGGCAATCCATGGAGTCTCACAACCTCTTTGAAAAAAAAAATTGCAACATGCGTTGCATCACTGGTCTTCTAGCATGGGATAAAGTGTGCCATCTTCAAAAATCTGTCCACCACCACAAATATGGAATCACTTCCTCTCTGTGTCCTTGGCAATCCCAACACAAAATCCATGATTGTGTCATCCCAAGGCCTCTCTGGAATAGGAAATGGTTGATACAATCCTTTGTTTTTCTTTTCCCCCTTGGCATACTGACAAATCTTGCAATTGTTCACAAATATATTTGCCTCCTCTCTCATACCTGGCCGATAATATGAACCATTTAATTGGGCAAATGTTTTGTCATGGCCGAAGTGTCCGACTAGACCTATGGTATGGTTTTCCTTCAACAAATCATCCTGAATCGGATATTCGTCCCACTGGCTTTTGTCTTTGACCACAGGATTCACACACGCTTCATATGCCTCTCCAAAATCTGGATCACTGTGGTACATTTCCTTAAGGTGGTCAAACCCCAAGGTCTTGATTTGAAATTCCCGCAGAATCAAAATTCTCCTGCTCAATGCATCAACAACCTTGTTAGCATTCCCAGAAATATTTTTAATGACAAAAGTGAAATTTTTCATAAACTCTATCCACTTGGCATGTTTCTGGTTTAACTTCTCCTATTTGGTTATGAGTTGCAAAGCGTGATTATCGCTATACAAAACAAACTCCTTCGGGACAAGATAGTGCCTCCATTTCTTCAAGGATTGAATTATGGCATAGAACTCATTGTCGTATGTGGAGTACTTATTTTTAGCTTCATTCAGATTCTCGCTGAAATATGCAACATGTATGTTGTCTTGACTCAAGACCGCTCCAATTGCAACTCCACTCACGTCACATCTTACCTGAAATGTCTTTCTGAAATCTGGTAAAACCATAATCGGTTGTTCAGTTATCTTCTCCTTCAATATGTTGAAGCTCCTCTCAGCCTCTTTTGTCCATTTGAAAGAATTGTGTCTCTTCTTCATTGTATCCATCATTTGAGCACTAATCCCACTAAATTTTCTGATGAAATTTCGATAAAAACTTGTAAACCCATGGAAGCTTCTTACCTCAAACATATTCTTCGGTGATGACCATTCTTTGATTGCTTTCACCTTTTCATGATCCATCTTCAAATCATTCGAAGAAATGACAAAACCCAAGTAAATGAGTTTTGTTTTCATGAAAGAGGACGTTTTCAGATTAATCAACATCTTCTCTCACCGCAACCTCCTCATCACTAATGTCAAATGTCTCAAGTACTCCTCCTTAGTCTTGCTAAATACTAGTATATCATCTAGATATACAATCACAAACTTACCAATGAAATATTTTAACACTTCATTCATCAGTCTCATAAAAGTACTCGGGGTATTTGTTAAGCCAAATGACATAACAATCCATTCATATAACCCCTCATTTGTCTTGAATGTTGTTTTCCACTCGTCACCTTGTTAAGAACCAAATATCAATATAGCATAGAAAAACCTCAGAATAAGTACTCAACGCCTTGAAAAAAGAGAGAATTTCATATAATAAGACTCTTCGAGGGGGAAGCCTCCTTTTACCCCACATAAATGTTCAAGTACAAGATGATTCCAAATGAAAATGTCTCCTTGGTATATATAGGAGACTAGGAGGTATAATTACAACTAATGGAATAAAGCCGACATAAATAAACTAACATTACTAATGTAATATGCCCTAATTAAGGGGTAATGAACCAATATTAGGGCTTAACATGCCCCTCCCCTTGAGACAAGTTTTGTCCGCAATGCTTGAGTAACTCTGGATGCTTCTGTATAAAAGACTCATCTTCCCAAGTGGAATCTTTAGCTGGTAGTTTCCTCCATTTAATGAGATACTCTGAAATGGATCTATGCCTCAACTGGAAAATTCTTGTCTCAGTGATGGCTTCAGGTTCCAATATGATTTTTCCTTTGTTGTTAAGTTCTGGAAATATAGTTTGAACTGGGATCTTGTCACCTATAACCTCCTTTAAGCATGAAACATGGAAAACTAGGTGTACTCGTGAAGATGTAGGCAACTCCAATTTGTATGCCATAGTAACAATATTTTGCAACACCTTATAAGGGCCATAGTACTTTGGTGATAATTTATTATCCTTCTTGGCTTGCTTGAGGGACATCTGTTTGTATGGTTGTAGTCTTAAAAACACCCAAT
>ML807296.1:120346-145169 GCA_009831015.1 Picea engelmannii
GCAATATAATTTCAAAATGTTATTTACATTCATCGACCTTCTTCATAAGGTCCATTTACAGCACATATTCATGCTTATGAGTTTTGCCATAGTCCTTGGCCAGTTCAGTTATATTTACAATTTGGGGGAAACAGGGTGTTACACCATGATCATTGAAGTCATATAGGTATTGGTCCAATGAAAGACAAAAATAGATAAGGAATGTTGCTATTGTAAGATGGAGGTATTCTACACTATCCACTGAAGGTGCAAGTCTACATCATGTGAATAGAGGAGTTGATTTTGAACATAATGAGACTTCATTTTACTACCAGTAATTAAGGTATACCATTAACAAACACGAGACAACCCACTGATAATTAAAGTAGGTATCAAGGCACCGAGTACATTCTACAAGTGTGAATAAGGGCATTGAGGTCGAACACTTGAAGAATCCATTGATCAGGAGACATTGATGTATTCGCAACTATCGATGGTGGGAGAACCTACCACTGATGACTGTAAGCCTCTAGGTACTCATATGAATCTAGGCCTCATTTCCAGAATAGATGAACTGAAGTCGATGGAAGGAGACCCAATGAAAGAATAACATTAAGGAATCTCTCATCATCCAACACAAGGTACATAGAAATAGCTTGATGATTAGGAGGAGCTCGGACGAATACGATGGTCAAGAACCAATGACAATGTGTGTCCCTTGCATGCACCAGATGTAAGTAGTGCACAAAAGAGACCCTCTGAATAGAAACCAATAAGGAAAATTTCCATAAAAGGTGAGTAAACCACCAATAAGGCTAATGGAATCAAAGACACTTCACAAATCCAAATGTGTGAATAGATTTCTTGTCTTCGAACACAAGGGAAACTGCTCAGTCAGCGAGAAATGAGGAAACACCATCTTTTGGGTTCAAGGTTACCTACCCATGATGAAACTAGGTCGAGGGTGCAAAGTAGGAAAACGAATTCATGTGATTCTGAGATACACCGAGGGTATGACCAACATGAAAAGTCAAGAATTCTGATAAATAAACGACACTGGCTTATAGACTTCCTTTGAACAAGAGCATGACACATATCAATAACTTAGGAAGCATAGACTTGATAATGATCATTGATAAAAATTTGTGATGCAGGAGGCATAAAAAAACTCTTCATAGGGACTAGAAGAATAACCAGTTGGAGTAAACTCTAAGTAACGAGCTCAGCTTCCTAATGTCATACTAAACCCAAACTTTGGATGACAGTGGACTCAAATTTTTTTTCTATGTTCAAAGGTGACACGACTGTTGTCGATATGAGATACTATTATTTTCCCACCCGTCTTTTTTTTTTTTCATAGGCAAATAAATGCTATGATACATGAGAGGAAATGAGTGTTGCGAGTAAGAAACTAGTTCCAAGCAGTGGAACATACCTATGCTCAATGTAAGGAAGTGCATGTGGGGCATGGACACTCGGGGGAATGTTTCCTCTAATGGTACAGGGTGTCAAGTTGCAAAGTATATATGGAAGACATTGCTTGGATAGTGATGCAAATTGCAGAGATAAGAGGCTTATAAAGAGAAATCGAGAATCATAAATAAGCTCAAGAATGCAAGAATGATGATGGAATGCAATTACAACTTAACTCCAAAAAATATCATTTTTCGTAGATTTAGTCCCCTAGGCCCGAAAAAGTATAAAACAATACCCAGGAGAACTCTTCTAGCCAATGGTGACTAGAGTATTCCCTTTTCGTAAGTAGTCTACTTGGTCTGGAAAAGGGTTAAACTTATACCAAATAGACGTCATTTCAAAACCATTTAACACGTGTGAAAGAGACAAGTTCACTCGAAAATCTTTTCATTTTTTTGGGGATTCGAAAAAGAGGTTAACCAAGACTCGGGGGGAGTCCCATAGGTAATGGTCAGAATGCTTGTGAGTAATAAAATGGGGTTCAAACACAAATTCATATTGGGACTATATGAAACTCCCGATCCTATGGAATAACTTCTGCATAGGAAACAAATGATACAAAGGTTCTAACTAGGGCACCCATGTTTGGTAAGTCTCTACCACTTAATAACAACACTTCTAGTAGCAGTGAGAATGTTTCACGTCACTAAGAAATGGGTTCGTACCTAGGGTGAATGGATCACAGTCATAGGATGATGTAAGAATGCAAAATGGATTGAATCCATACTTTGTAGTTTTTTCTTTGAGAGGGTTCCAGGTTTGAGCCCTAGAGTAAAGATTACTCCACACGAACTGCATGATCCAACCATGTCATGGTAGACCAACGCGATGAGGCAGCTAGGAGGTAGTAGGGTTCCAACCCCCTACAATGATGAGTTCTTTTTATGGTGGCACAGAGGGATCAACTACGGAGGGGATATTGACATGCCACGGAGGGGATCTTGACATGCCATTTCCACCAGGTTCCACCTATGGTGATATTGGTAAGAAATGCTTTTTATATATTTCATTTTTTTGTGTTTTTCAATTTTGATAAAGGAAAAATAAAAAAATGCAAATATTTTTGCATGGTATCAAGTATTAACAATTGATTTGTTATGCAAACGTAGGTATTTTATGGCTAGAGGGATTCCCATGACATCGTCAAAGGGGACGAGGAGATGAGCTAGTAGGCAGGGATGCAACAAGATTGCTACAAAATGTGTAGAGGAACATGTCTTGATTGATGCATAAGATTCCTATGGTTCAAGTGGAGGATCTGCCAAAGGCATTGCAACTTCAGGTGGTGGGAGTACCTCATGCGTGGGTGTGACTCTTACGCCGTCTTGAAAATGTCGTAGTGTGATATCTTGATATGCATCTGTCACCACAGGTGTAGATTCCATGGTCATGCTATGTACCGGCCATATATGTATTTTGAGGGTGTGATCCCCATTTTGTACTATGACACCATATTTTTTGGACTTGAAAGGATGAAATATAAAAACTTTAGTCTTCAACTTTACTTATAAATGTTACAATTTGTAAATGTATGATTGTGTTTACTTTGCTTAGTTATGTGACAAATTCCAATCTAAATTATAATTAGCATATGCATCAGATACGTGATTAGAACTTCTAGGGATGTGATTATAAGTAAGAAAATCAAAGTATCATTCCAAAATTCGTACCTGTAGGAATCGTCGGAGTAGAGTAGGATCTCTCACATGGTAATTGTTGTTCAATTGAGATACGACTAACTGGGAGTCCAGGAGAACTTCTAAAGATTGAACACCATGTGAAATGGCATCGCGTAATAGCTCTATAATGGCTCTATACTCAACCACATTATTCGTTGATGGCTCCAGACGAATGCCACCTAAAGACACTCGTTGGCCCTTGGGTGAGTAAATGACCCAAGCGGTGGAAGCCATGTTCCACGCATGCCAACCAACACCGTTCGTGAATCCAAAGTAAACCAAATATTCCATTGACATATTCCAACGAAGGGAAAACTTGATAAGCAAGTCGATGATGCAAAGGAAAAGATAAAGAAGTATATACAATAAGATACACTAGTATACAAAGGTCACGCCCAAGTTCAAGGGCTCAAGCGTAATAAATTTTAAGGTAGAGCCCATTTTTGGGATCATCCAACATATTCCCCTCATAATATTCTAATTTGTAGGCTCCTTTATCTAAGACACGTCGCATGATATAACGACTGTGCCACATGGGGTTGAACTTACCTTCCCCCAGTGGTTCTTTGGCTTAGTCATAAAGGAAAACCAAGTCACCATTAGCATACTGTTGAGGGCAGACAAACTTATCATATTTAACCTTAACACACCATTTATTCAATTTGATATTAGTAGAGGCATATCGACGTTGCTCATCAAGGTGCTCCAGGTGCATGAGGCATTTTTCAAGATAGGATGTGTCAGGTAGGAGCTCAATTTCCAAATTAAGGGAAGGGATCTCACATTCAATTGGAAGAATCGGCTCGACGCCATGTACTAACTGAAAAGGAGAGAAACCAGTGGAAGTATTTACCATGGTTCGGTATTCCCAAAGTGCAGGTAAAGCATTAGATGTCTTTTAGATTTACTTTGGCTGAACATTTTTTGCAAAATGGTCTTGACAGATTTATTCATCGCCTTCTACTTATCCATTTTCCTAGGGATAGTAAGGGGAAGAATGATCGTGCTTAAACCCAAGTTTTGATTCTAACTCTTTCATCATTTCATTCAGAAATTGAATGCCATGATCAATGAAAATCTTTCTTGGGATTCTAAACTGGGCTATAATCTGGTTGAACATGAAGAATGTTTCATTCTTACCATAAGATTTAACGGTAGGTATGGCCTCTGCCCATTTAGTAAAATAATCCACGACCACGATAATATGTTGGTGTCCCCCAACCGAGGTTGTGTTATAGACCATAAAATATACCCCCCACTTGGTGAAGGGACTGACAGTGACGACTCAGTGAAGAGGGGTTGGGTGTGAGTGCATTTTCCAAGCAAACACCTGGCAAGGGTGACACTTCTTAACTGCTTCAATGCAATCTTTAAAAATTGACGGCCAAAAATAACTGACTCGCAATATCTTTTGGGCTTTCACAAGCCCAAATAAATGACCACCACATGCCCCACTGTGAGATTCATTGAGAACATCCTCAGCTTCCTCGTGAGTCAATAAATAACGTAATATATTATCTACTCCTCAAAGATGCAAAGTTTCATTGATAATAATGTAGTTTTTATGCTGATGACATATATGTTGTCGATCGTCTCTCGACAGATGCTGGGGTAGCTTCAAGGTTTGAAGATAGATCAAAATGTCTCCATACAAGGGGTTTGAAGATGAGATAAGGAAAATATTTTTATCCACAAATGAATCATCATGAAAAATGTCCTCATCCAGTCGAGGGAAGTCCGACATCAATTCGACAAAAACTAGCGATTTCTTAGATTTCAGAGAAGTAAAATCGAGATAAAATTCTTGCAAAATAACAATCCACTTATTGTATTTCACCCCTATGATATGCCTGGTAAGGACGTATTGAAATGGATTTATATTTGCAACCAGGATAGTTTTTCAAATTAAGCAATAATGTCGTAATCTTTGAACCACATGTACGGAAGCAAAGGCCAATTTCTCTATGTGAGAGTATTTAAGTTCGGAACCAAGTAGGTTTTGACTGAGATGTATAAAATGTGCTCATGGATCTCATCGTCCTCTTGAACTAGTACCATACCAACCATCCCTTCAGACATGGAGATATAAAGAAAATAGTCTCTAATGTAGTTTAGAGGCTTCAACAGAGGTGCAAATACCAAATATTTTTTAAGAGCATCGAAGGATTCCTGGGCTCGCTCATCCCATATAAACGAAGTGTACTTCTTCAAAAGATACATGAAACCTTTAGTTAAATTGGCATAGTTCACTATGAAACGACACAACAATTTAGCCTTCCCCTGTAAACCTTGAAGTTGTCGAATGTTGTGCGTGGGAGGCAATCGAAGTATTGCCTCAACCTTCATAGTATCTACCATGATCCCATGCTCAGAAACTATGAATCATAAAATATGACCAGACTTAACACAAAATATGCACTTGTGAGGGTTCAACCGAATGCAATAGTAACGACATCTCTCGAATAGTAATCGAAGGTGAGTGGAGTGATCTACTCTCTTGCGAGAGTGAGCAGCGATATCATCTAAGTAATCTTCGACAATATGATTAAGATCATGAAATGAAAAGGTCATGACACGTTGGAAGGTTGCTCCGATGTTTTTAATATTGAAAGGCATTTTTTGATATGAAAAAGTACCCCAAGGACAAATAAACATCGTCTTATGTTGATCCTCGGGTTTGATCTGAATTTGATTATACCCTGAAAATCCATCCATAAAAGAAAATACTTCGCTTCCCGCACACCCGTCAAGAATTTGGTCAATGAAAGGAGTAGGGAAGTTATCTTTAGGACAATCCTTTTTCAAGTCTCTAAAATCCATACACACGCAGATGGTTCCTTCATTTTTATTTACGAGAATGGGATTGGACACCCATTCATTCAAGGGAACCAGGTAGATGAAACCAACATTAAGTAGCTTCTCTACTTCTTCCTTAATAGCAGGGGCCTTCCTACGATTAACAACTCTAAGAAATTTCCAAATAGCTTTAGCATCCAGATAGGTTTTAATATCATACTCAACAATGATGGGGTCGGTCCCTGGAATATCTTCATATGACCAAGTGAATACATCTTGTAATTATTTGAAGAGATTGATGTGGATCTGAATTTCTTTAGGCGAACAATCTGCACCAATATATATGTTCTCAATTTTACCAGTGATATGAGAGATGTCAATCGCGATGGTAGGAGAAATATTTTCCATGTTTTCTTCGGCATAAATACCATGTGTATCTAAGGGAACCTTGGCGTGATGGACCATCTCACTCAAGGTAGATCTAAAATCATCATGTTTGATCTTAACAAGCTCTGAGAGAAAATAGGATCGATAATGCATATCGTCCCAAGGCCTACTGAGACTATACATGGCCTCTAAGATGGATTCATCTAAAGGTAGAGAATCATTTAGGAAACCATGTGAAAAATATGATTGAGAGTTCCATACTGGCTCTAGAATAGGATGCACCTCGTTTGTCCGAGAGGAGGAAGGACCCGGGTCAGCAGTAGCGTCAAGAATATCCTGATATGCAACTTCTGTTTTTTCTGACATTGGCATTTTCATCCCAATGTGCAACTGACCTTCGTACAACATAGTCGGGGAAGGTAGGGTCTAAGGGTCATTGAAATATGAAGTATGGAAAGGAATAGACCTCATCGACGATGAAGAATCATTGGAAATGGTATGAATATGGTGAATTGGTGCCATGAAATCAAAACTACCCATCAAAGAGGAACAAATTTCAACACCAACATCCTTAGTTTCCTGCTAAGAATTATCAATCACAGAGGCAAAAGGTCCAATTGATGCACTAGGACTAGCGTGCGCAAAGGAAGATGGATCAATCCTCACTATTTTCCCTTCGTGAGGAAAAAATAAAGTGCAGAAAACAAACGACACGATGATTGTCATGGAATAGGTCCAATTACACCCTAGTAGTAAATTGTAGTCGAAAGACGCATCAACAACCTAGACGTCAAATTCCACAGTCTTCCCACCTAACTGGACCAGAAAATGGGAAGGATTCTGTGGGGGAAAAATGAACGACCATCAAATAGGGTCAGCATAGCCATAGATTGAGACAGGGTCGGAGAGCCAATGGCTTTCCAATAGGTTAGGGACATCACGCATGTCGCAACACCTTCATCAATTAAAGTACGTTTGATGGTAATTTTCGTGTACTCCCCATGGATTTTAAAGGCCACATGGTAAGGTAAGAGAGGCTTAACATCTATGACGTCAAACTTAATAACCTTCGAGCCACACAGGTCTAGAGATCCTAATGCATATAACAAGGCGTTCCTATGTGAAGGACACGTCTGGGGCACCTCCAAAGATGACATCACATAAGAGGTTTGGCCCAAATCTTTGAAAATTGAATAGTTATGGGTGGATATGACATTAGGATTGTGGGCAGAGTGCTTTATTACTCTGTTCAAAATACGAGGTGGAGGTTTCGGCTTTTCGATATACAAGGGTGTTTCCAGAGGAGGATGAAACTCTGGACCTATAATAGTCTGTGAAGAACTGTAATATCGATATCGAGTGGCTACATCAATCTGAGACTTGACCATATTGACGCATAGATGGCCACCTTCATGTGTCGAGGGGTTTTGACTCTCTCTCGACGCATTTATGGTGTTGGATATCCCCAAGGCCACATGATAATTATGCAGAAATAGGTTTGTCATCACAACGAGTGGCTTCTATAAGAACATCAAGGCTTCCTTGAATTTGAGTCATGGGTGGGTAAGGTGATCATATTTACAAATTTTACAGGGAAACTTCACCTTCCACTTCTCTTTTTTTCCCTCACCAACATTATTATTTGATCTATCATTATTAGTGTCATCCTTGGTTTTATTATTATTATTCCCACCCTTACAATTATTACCTCTTCCTTTCTTCTTAGTCCCTCCTGGTTGTTGGTTACCATTCGGGTTAGATGACGACTATACATAATGCACATCCGCCGACTAGGTGGTGGTGGAGGACGAATCCAAAGCTTTTTGTGCTATAGGTTTGCTTAGAGATAAATAATTCAACTAGTTCGTCACGAAGTCTGTAGTATTACTAGTTGCCGAGCCTATGATTCCATCGGCATGAGGCACAAGATTTTTTCTAGGATCATAGTTTGACTGCGGTGCATCGGGGAGAATTTCATAAAGAATCCCAGATTGAGCATATATGAGGTACAATTGTTGGGATTTGAAGATGGATTCTTCCTCATATGTTACTCCGGATGTAGAAACATCCTTCGAAATATAAGGCAACAAAGACTTAAGGAACCATTCCAATAGAAATATGGAATGTAGGATTTAATCAACCTCTTTCATCTACACCACTCCTGGATATGGCCAGAGATATGTGTGGCTTTATCTTGGCGAAAGGTCAACAAACGTTCTATGCCAACATCGTAACGAACCAACAATTGGAAGTGGTTGAGAAAAGCCAATACCATATCGTTGAAAGTTCCATATGTTCCCCCCAATATATCAATGTACCATTTCACGATGACCCTCATGAGGGTGCGTTACAATATCCTCAAACAAATAGAATCATCATTTAGGGAGTTAGATGAGAACCATAGATGAAAAGTAGTCACATGATCACCCGAGTTCTCACTAGTCTTTCCCTCGAATTTTGGAATGTCCTAAGGGACCTTGGTGGGGACGGAGAGCCATGATGGATCGTGACACACAATTTCATTCATTAATTTTGACAAATATGGAAGATTAAGCGTGGCCACAAAAGGGATTCGGGTTTTTGGCGTCTGAGCCCATGCTCCCGAGAAATATTTGCACCAAGGGATTGCAGACCACCCAGGGTTCTGGTATATACCATGGCCTTATTTGGTAGGATAATATCCTCCTTCAAACTGATTCATGAGAGGTTGTAAGGGCACCATACACGCAGAAGTGGTATGATAAGGATTATATACGTTTCCCCCAGATGAAGGAATTTTTTTTTGGGGGTTATCCATGTTGTGAAATTGACTCCCTCTGGATGGAAAATCATAAGAAAAAGGTGGATTCGCCATAATAAATGTGTTCGTCAGAATCAGCGTGGAGGAAGAAAGAATGAAGGACAAAATATAGGAAGTAAATTTTCCTCCCATTTGAGCACTCCATCCCGGAGAACTGAAGCTAGGATTAGGCCCAGAGGAAGGAGGATTCCAACCTCCAACTATAGGATTTGCTTGGGTAATATGACCTCCACCAAACGACAAAGGAACATAAGGAGGCGTTGTGCCTCCAGACCCAA
Organism: Picea engelmannii; assembly: GCA_009831015.1. Taxonomy (NCBI): domain Eukaryota; kingdom Viridiplantae; phylum Streptophyta; class Pinopsida; order Pinales; family Pinaceae; genus Picea; species Picea engelmannii. The sequence continues at coordinate 129,742 of ML807296.1, forward strand.
AACTAGGATTCACATTAGTCATTGTTATGGAGAATGAGAGTTGCGACGTCATGTTGGGCATACCAAAAGAAAAGAGGTTAGAGGCTGAAGGTATTGACTGAGAATCATGACTCAGCATACCGAAAAGAGATCTGAAAGGGTTCGTTCTAGTGGGTCGAGTAGAACTCACGGGCTCGGTAGCACTAGATGAGGTAACCTTCAGCACCCATGACATCAAGGATGAAGGAGTCAAGGGGGATCCCACTAATCATAGAGGAAAAGGGAGTCGAAGGACTTCCCAATACGTTCATGTCTGACTAAGTACTCATAGCTGGATGATCACAAGTCTGGGAGGTGGAGATATATGTACCACATTTATTAACTCTACGCCTTTTAGAAGGAGACTTCAGTAAAGGATCAAGACATGGTGGTAACTTTAACAAATGAAGAGACTGACGAGGAGGCTGGTCTTGCTCCATGATGACTTAGAACTCGAGCTATAAAACAAAATCCTAAGGCTAACTAACAATTAGAGAGAACACCAAAATAAAGAAAAAAGGTCAATGCACACAAACATGATATAGTGGTTGAAAGGGACCTCCCAAACCAGAGTAGGTATGTCTCACCCAAGAGGGGCTTGAGACTCCCTTCAATAGAGTGGAGGTATCAAAATCAATTATAAGGGCCCTCGTGGGCTTAACAACGCAGTCAATTAGATCCCCCTGGAGAGGTAATCCTCCATAAATGTTGTGTGTTTTCTAAACCTTATATGACTCGGGGTATCTACAGAACAACCCCTGAAAGTAACCTATGTGGCTACCTATGTCAAGAAACTAGATTCGCCATGGTATAACCAATGTGTAGGCGAGTAGTTGCAAGTCTGGTCCATCGTATGGGTAGGGTAAAAAATCCCGAAATCTAGAAAGCATTGCCTCTCACAGAGGTAAAGGTAATAGTGAGACCCCCAAATACAAATACAACCCCATAAATATATCTGATGCTAGGAAGGTATTAGAGGGCTATCTCTGCAACCAACTTCGTGTGACCTTGTGCTTCACTCTGGTGTGAGCAGAGCCTCCCAATTTCATCGATTACATAATGGGTTTCACCACTCCTTATTTAGAAACATATGTTTAGTTTAATAGCCTTGGAGAAGTTTACTCACAAAATCCTATTCCAAGGCGCTATGTCCTATACTTGTTTGTGTACCTTGAAAAATAAAATCATTTCTAGCCAATTTTTATTAATCAACGTTAATTTTGATGGCTTCTACTTACTCAAGAGGTGTGGTCATGAAATTGATGGTATTATGACTCAACATATAAAAATAAGCAAATATAAAAATACTGGTAAGTACTAGTCTTAAATTTCAAAGAGATGGTATGCTTCTAAATGCAATCTCTACAATTTCAATGAAGTGCAATCTTTCCAAATGTGTCAAAATCAATGCAAAGTAAACAAAAGTGAAAATGCCATACAATGCAAGTAAGAAAATATTTTTGTATTTTCGATATAAAGAAAAGAAAATGAAAGGACTAAATAACAACCTCACATGCAGACCCTACTACAAGATAAAAGAGACAAGCCAAGAACGAAACCTAGAAGCAACTTCTAAGACCAATAAGCAAAGAAAACCAATGAAGAAGATGACAATAAATAAATTCACCCAAAAATTCAACAATACAAAGGCTTCCTATCACTATGTAGGAACTTAACAGTGAGAATAGGGACACAAGAAGACTCAACAACCATAAAAACTCACCCAACAAACACCAAAATCAGCTAGCAAGACTTAAGAGATGATGTACAAGACTATTTGAGCCACAAGCGCATATATACACCCCCTAAAGGAAGACAACTCCCGCATGTATGTGTCTGTCAAGGGAAAAAATGCATATACCAAGTAAAACATTGTTAGGGAAAGGGTTAAGCCAAGAAACTCATATGAAAGGAAAAAAATAGGTTGTCAAGAAATAGGTGACAAGGAAACTCAGGAAAGCATAGATCAAATCAAGAAGAAAAACACTCAAAACCCCCAAAAAGAACATATCCCTAGTATGGTCGCCAATTCTATCAATAGGAAAATCTCTCTATGGCTAGGGGTAAACCACAATAGATGTAATGACACCGAGAAATTAACTCTAATCCCAAGTATGCTATATAAATGAAATTCTAACAAGACAAGGTTAAGAGCCTACCTTGTCCGGACGTTCGAAGAAGACCATTGTTGAGCACGTGACCCAAAGCTTTATACCTCCAACTTGTCCTCAACAACTAAGATACGAAATCATATGGTGATAATATATGATGTCAGCATATAAATTAGCATAATCCATTAACATACATGAAAAATATGCCCATGGATTATAATTCAAATATTTTCAAAATATCAATTGGACGAGAAAAGAGTATTTCTATTAAAATAATCAACAGAATTTTCATAGGTTACAAACTTATGTAACGACACATATCATAACCGAGAAACTAAGTCCCTCCAGTTGGGCCTCCACCACTTCAATCACCCACAAAGGAAATCTCATATGTACGAGTCAATGAGGTTCTCCATCACAAAGAAGGAAGATCTTGGGGGATGAACACAAGAAGTTCAGACTTTCAAGGACAAAGGGATGTAGACTCAATATGAAGTGAAATTTCTCCAGAGTGTCTTTACTCTCAAAGTTGAATTGTCAAATTGTCTTCAAGGCTTGGATATGGCTCAATTCATAACCTCCAAATGGAACTAAGGGATGAGTCAGAGCATTTCCAATATATGGAAGGTTAATGATCATGGATCTCGTGACATGGCATGGAAACCCGACATAATTTTTAATTTTTGAGCACCAAACCCGATGTACGCGGGTTGTAGTGGAGCAACCTGCATATATGCTTGTTGTATAACTGATAGGGTGCGTACATGTGTAAAAATGTGCATTTTTGGATCTCGAATGAACAAATAGGGGATTTCAAGTCTGTAGAGAGCAATGGAAGGCCATCCAAGAAAGTTGCATGGAGTGAGGCAACATTTGTTGTAACACACTATCGTTCCAAGTCTCAACAATGGTTCAGCCCCGAGCGAGGGTTATGAATCCACAAGGATGGTTCTAGGGTGTCACTCAGCTTCCCAAACCAGTCATCAATCAAGCTCTCTGAGGTTCCTCAACATACATCAATCCAAAGTACACCATCTATCTTCTCTCTATCCTGCACAACCCAAGAGAATGGACCCCCTTCTCTTCCACGCAGTCCCTTAGGCTGTCCACCTCCTTCCAGGGATCTTGTGCATCTGGTCAAGAATCTCCATGCTAGGACTCTCAGGACTCACAGCTGTGAATAAAATTTAGTACATGACAATGCATCTCAGGCATGCAGGCATTAATTCATGGCTGAAATACATTAGCAGTCACTACAGCTAGACAACAATGGCTTCTCTCCCAACAATTCGTTTTTCCTTCCCCCCATCGAGATCAAGGATGAATGAGCACTAATGAATGATTGAAAGTGTGAATGGATAGAATAGAATAAAGAGTGTGAACAATGAACAATGAATTGACCCCCAAACAACCCAAAAATGGGTTTATATATTTACTTGAAAATCAAGAACCACATGGCCTTTCCCCAAGAAGCACATGTAACCACTTCTCTCCATTGAAAAAATTATGGGTAAATAAAATATGATAAAATGACTTATCCCCTTAAGCCCCCTCTCTCGTGGAATCAGAGCCCCCTATAACTCTTGTCCTTGTCTGTCTGGCAGCCAACGATGTATTTTATTATTAATAATTATCAAAACATTACATTTCCTAGGCACACTAGACTCTTTAATTGTTTGGTAACTCGAGTCATTCATCAAATAAACAAAATACATTATTTAATATGGGGACTCAAAACTGGGGTATTATAGGTAGGTTTCTTGGACATAATTTGTTACAGAGTTGTACGGTTTGACATAGACACCCACCATTTAGGTCGCTTGACCAAGTTGAAACATGCTGAGATAGTGGAATATTTTACTGTTTCCTTTGAGCACTTGGCTTTCCGCATGGAGGATATGATCAATTCCTTCTTCTGGGGATGCTTTATCAGTGGCCTCAAGGATGAAATTCGAGCCTAGGTCTCCATGGCTTGCCCCCAGACTTGGTTTGAAGCAACTAAACACACCAAGGAGGCACAACAGGTCATCTTTTCCCAAAACAAGAAACATGCTTTTATTCCTTGTCCTAGACCCCCTAATACTGTCCCTCCTGACACTTCTATCAAGGTGAAAAAATTAACATGAGAGGAAATGGTTGAATGCCAACTCAAGGGTCTTTGTTATAATTTTGATGAGAAATACTTTCTTGGGCACAAATGTAAAGAACATAAATTTTTTATGGCCATTTCATAGGATGATATTTATGAATATGTTGATGTTTCACCTGAGGTAGCGCCACCCCAATAAAATTACCCTACAATGCCCTTTGATCCTCTCGAAGTTGAACCACTAATTTCGCTTAACTCTCTCACGGGTTTTTCTTCTCCCCAAACCCTCAAGTTGATTGGTTACATTAAGCACTGGAAAGTCATCATCCTATTTGAAAATGGCAGCACTTAGAATTTCATTCATCATCGCCTTGCCCAAGAAATCAAATGTTATATTTGTGTTGTCAATAATTTTCAAATTGTGATTTCCAATGGTGGTTCCATGAAATTTAGGGGTGTTGTGAAAATGTGCGCCTACAAATTGGTTAGTATAACTTGAAATCTCACATGTTTTCTATTGACATGGGTGGTTATGATATCATGCTTGGTGTTGAATGACTACGTACTATGGGCCCCATAACCCTGGATTTTAAGAATTTAACCATGAAATTTCAACAGGAAGGACAACAATATAAATTCCAAGGCATTAGCACAGGCTCGTCAGAGATCACCAGTTCCCACTGCATAGAGACATTACTCAAAAAAGGTCATTATGGCATCATTTCCCAACTCCATTCCATTCAAGCAGTTGAGAAACCCTCTGTGCACCCCGACCTTCAATCTATTCTTACCCAACATCACACTATTTTCCAAATTCTCTAGGGAATTCCCCCCTCCTATGATGACCATGACCATTCCATTCCCTTAATATCAGGAATTCTTCCTCCCAATGTTCGCCCTTATCATCATCCCTTTGCTCAAAAAAATGAAATTGATAAAATTATCCAAGAATTGCTAGAAGCATGAGTTATTCGTCCCTGCAATACCAACCCCTATTCTTCACCTATAGTCATGGTCCCCAAAAAGGAAGGAGCTTGATGCATGTGTCTTGATTTTAGTTCCCTCAACATACTTACCATCAAGGAAAAATTTCCCATTCTTGTCATAGATGACCTTTTGTATGAACTCAGTGGGGCTCAATACTTTACCAAACTTGACCTACATTTTGGCTACCACCAAATATGTATGAAAGAGGAAGACATTCCCAAGACTGCATTTCGTACTCATGAGGGAAACTATGAGTTCTTGGTCATGCCCTTTGGTCTCTGTAATTCCCCCTCCACTTTTCAAAGTCTCATGAATTGTGTCTTTATCCCTTTCCTCCATCACTTTTTGTTAGTTTTCTTTGATGATATTCTCATCTATAGTAAAATGTGGCCAACCCATCTCAACCATGTGGATAAAGTTGTCCATCTCCTCTCCAAGAAAAAACTTTTTCTCAAACAATCTAAATGTGTTTTTGGCATCTCTGAAGTTGAGTACCTCATTCATATTGTTGGAAAGGATAGTGTAAGGGTGGATCCTAAGAAAATTGAATCTATGCAAAATTGGCCTTGCCCTAAAACTCTTAAAATTTTGCACGGTTTCCTAGGTTTAATGGGCTCAAATTTATGGAAAACTTGTGACTCCCCTAACATCTCTCCTTAAAAATAATTCTTTTAGTTGGACTCCAGTAGCTGACGAATCCTTCCAAGCCTTGAAAGAAGCTATGTGCACTATTTCTGTATTGGCCCTCCCTGACTTCACCAAGACCTTTGTTCTGAAATGTGATGCATCAGGGAGAGGAATCAAGGAAGTCCTCATGCAATATGAATGACCTCTGTCTTTCACCAACAAATGGTTTCCGGAGCAACATTTGGGCCAATCGATCTATGAAAAGGAAATGTTGGCTCTTTTGAATGCAATGGATCTATGGAACCCTTATCTATTGGGACAATGCTTCCAAATTAAAACAAACCATCAAAGCCTCAAATACTTCCTAGAACAACTAATTTCATCCTCGGAGCAACAAAAAGGGCAAATAAATTTGGTGGTTGATGCTCTTTCTAGAAAATATGAAGAAGAAGGGTCCCTCTTTTCCTTCTCATTCATTGTAGCTGACTGGATTCTAGTTGTCGTCTGGAATGTTTGCAAGACCCCAAAATTTCCATTCTAATCCAAACACTGCAACATGATCCTCAAGCTTCTCCAAGATACTCTTGGCACAATGAAGAGTTTCACTATAAAGGTCGACAATATTTAAGCAAACTGGGCGTTCATGTTTTACCAAAACTTATGAATGGATCAAACGTTATTTCTTCTGGGATTGTATGAAACATGACATTCACACCTTTGTCGCTGAATGTGATACATGTCAACACAATGTGGGTGAAATTGTCAAAACCCCTAGCATACACCAGCCGCTTCCGATTCCACATACTATTTGGATGGATATTTCTATGGATTTCATTTTTGGCTTACCCAAATCATGCAATAAGTCAGTCATCATGGTGATAGTGTATTGTCTTTCCAAATATGCTCATTTATGTGCTCTTCAACACCCGTTCACTGCATCCACAATGGATCAAATCTTTATGGATAATATCTTCAAAGTCCATGGAATGCCCTCATTCTATTGTTTCTGACCGTGATCCAACTTTTACCAGCAATTTTTGGTAAGAATTATTCAGGCTCTAGAGAATCTAATTGCATCCCAACACAACCTATCATCCCCAAACTGATGTCCAAACCGAAGCAGTCAACAAGTGTTTGGAAACATATTTGAGGTGTTTTGTGTCTGACAAACAACATCAATGGGTTCAATGGTTACCCCTAGTTGAATGGTGGTGCGACACCTCTTACCATATTGCAACTCGCATGACTCCCTTTGAAGCAGTCTACGGACAGAAGCCACCATCGGTTCTCCCATACATGTTGGGTGTCTCCAATGTTCATGAGGTTGAATTAAATCTTATAGTCTGCATGACCATTCTCTGTACTCTCAAAGTAAATTTTGTCATGGCTCGGAACTGCATGAAGAAATATGAAGATCAGGGTCATTCTGAACATCAGTTTGTTGAATGGGACTAGGTGTTTCTCTGTCTACAACCATACAAGAAGAATTCACTAAAATCCCATTTGTGTTAGAAACTTTCCCCCAAATGTTATGGTCCTTAGACTATTTCCAAATGCGTAGGGCCAATGGCCTATCAATTATATTTTCCTGGTCACTCCAAGATAAATCTTATTTTTCATGTTTCATCCCTGAAGAAAGTGATTGGCACCAAGTGACACACCTAGACCAGTCTGTTAGAGTTGGATGAAGAAGGTTCCATTTGATTGCATCCACAAGTAGTATTGGACCAACACGAGGGTCATCTCCATCAACACAGCATTCATAAAGTATTAGTTCAATGGAAGGATACTCGACCGGAAGATGCCACCTGGGAGATAGCTACCATTCTACAACAATTTCCTCATCTTAAGCCTGGAGGACAAGGATATTTTTCAAGGGGGAGGGAATGTTAGGGAACTCACCTCCCTAACCCCTCACATAGATAGAATAATATATTTTCCATGTAATAAAGGCTGACATTAGTTAATAAGTCCTATTTAATAAATGTGAACAAGTTAATGTAAGAATACCTAATAGAAGCTTTCACTTCTAGAAAGATCTTCCTATAGAATGCTCTTTAGAAGATAGAATTAGTATAAATAAGAGTAGGACGCACGAGAAAACTTTGTCTTGAGATTTATTCTAATAGAGCTCTACTCTGCTAGAGGTTGCCCCCTCAAAGAGGCAAGTGAACATTACTTTCTTTCAATAAAGACATTATTGTTGGTATTGTTATTCTCAATATTTTATTGATCCATTGGTATTTGTTGAACTTTTTTGTTTCTACATATTACATTATGTCTGGTACCTTACATACATGATGGTTGTAATTAACAAATGGAGATGGAATTACATTATATTCCCCATCAAAAGGTTGAATATCATGGTTTATCAAAACCATGGGCTTGAAAATGTTAATTTAGTCAAAAAGGTGGATGGCCACTGAGATCCACGTAGATCACAGTCAATGTAGGGGTATGGGTTCCCCTAGATCCTAAAGTACTACGACATTATCCATCCTAGACCACTGGTAAATAGGATTTGTATGTGCAATGTGACTATGATTATTGAAGTTACGAGCATGCAGAAGGAGTGGGCTATGAGGACTAGTGAGGGGTAGATTATAATTTTCCAGAGATGGATCGATAATATATTCGATCTTGACAAAATTGAGATCATCCTATGGAGGAGGAGGTGGAACCCTCCCATGAATAGGTATGTTACCATCCAAATCCCTTAAGTTCCCTTCGACTAATAGTTCTACATTGTTATTATCTTTCAACACTAGCTCCTCCCTTGTGGGACTGTTCAACATAGCTTGGGTCTATTCTATTGGCTCATGCAGAGGAGAATCAAAATTGTCTAGCCTTTTCCTTTGAAGAGATGACTCCACACATTCTAGAGGAATACCTCGGGTCCTTCTAAACTGACAAAGTGGTTGGTCAACCACTTTGAATCAGAGATTCAAAAGCAACAAGATAGAAACAACCTGAAGTTGAATAGCGATCAAACAAGAAGCACCCGACTAAAAATTTCTTAAGATGGATCAATAAGAAAAAATACTCTTCCAAAGATCAGTTGAAGGTGATTAGGACTTGGATCCAAAACAATGAAGAGGTAGTTAAAGAGCCTCCTGGAAGTTGGTTTGGAATGATTAGTACCCCAATACCAACTAATGAAGGTGAGGGACATAGTTACGGTAACCTTCATGCAACAATCACCCAAGGTGCAAGTACCCTTGAAAATATGGGCACCCTCCAAGGGAGATAAGACTAATATTATGTGTTTGTCTCAGGCATCACAAACACTTCCCACTTTCAGTCATGCATGCAAAGTTTCCTAGGAAAGGAAACTATGGATATCACTTCACGATTGATAACCAGGGGAAATAATTATCAGTTAGGATTCTACATATGCGTAGAGAACATAAGAATGAATCCTAGAACCAAATATGCAAAAGAAATGGTGTCACCCCAAGGACTTTCCACTTCAGCTAAAACTCTCGTACATTCATAACTCACTAATCCAAGTGTTAGGGGATAATATGAGCACTTGAACCAACTTGACCCAGTGCTTCAAACCTATGTTAGAGGTGTTTTCTTGACAAGTATCGTTCATTACTAATGCAGTTTTCACTTGCTAATCAATTCCTAGTTTGTTTTGCAGCTTGGAGAGTTTACTCTAAAATCCTCTAGAACTCGACTGCATTGGTTTTTCTAGAAAGAAAAAGATCTAATTGATTTTGAGATTCACCATTAATTTTAATGAATGTTGATTCGTCAAAGCAATGATAATACAACTAATGATGTTTTATGACACTTAAATCTAAAAATTTAAAAACATTGGAAAATTAATCACTTTATTTTTATTCATCAATGAAATAGGTCTCCACCAAGCATTAAGCATGAACAACTCTTTGGATGATAAAAAATAGAATGCAATGCAAATACTATTTTTGTATTTTCTTTCTATTTTAAAACTATTAAAAATGTAATCATACCAATCAAACAATTTGAAGAAGAAATGCAATTTAAAAACACTACCAAAAAGTATAAAATAAAATAAAAGAACAATCGTTTTTGCTCTTTTTTTCTTATAAGTGAATCCTAAATGTACTTAAACAAACACAAAAACAAAGAAATGACCTTAGTCCTTGTACACCCTAACCCTTCACAACAACAAAAAGCCAAAAACAATGAAATGACCTTACTCCTTGTAAACCCTAACCCTTCAAAACAACAAAAGCAAAAAAAAAAAAAATCCATTGGTCATCATTGTCCTTGGATTACACTCAAATTTTTATTAATATTAAGCTTTAAAAAAACATATATATTTTTCATAATTTAAAAAAATTTTAAAAATACAAAATTAAAAAATAAGTTTTCTTCAAAATTGTTAGAAATATCTACGTTGTTGCTACTCTCATCTTATTTCTTTGGTTTTGTGTCCTGATATGGACAAACACCTAATAATTGTGTTTATATTCCAAAGTGACTCTATGAGAAAAAACACAGGTTGAGATGCTAAGTTGCCTGCAAAATTCCAGCCCTGATCATTATTTTAAATAATGTGTTTAACAGAAACAGCAAAATACATATGCATTTATAAAAATAATGTACACACGCTTTGCAAAATACATGTGCATTTATAAAGATAATTTCTGTCGACCTCGTACGCAGTCGATCCTCTATGAATTTGTGGAGAACATCATATACCTTTTTGGTATATATTTCCGTACTACGGTACACGCCCTGGGGATCCAAGAAGTGAAGGCAAGGGAAAAGATCTGCCACGTTGGGAGTTGGGAAAAGAACGTCTTTCAACTCTCGAGAAGCTCGAGCGAACTGGGGATCGAACACATCTTTACTGAAGACCATTTTGCCTAACAGATTAAAGGAGGACTGGAAGGCAGTGTGTCAGAATTCAACCACTAGAACTCACCCATCGAATTTATTTTTTAATATATGTTATTTAATAATAAATTTTATTTTTATTTTGTTTTTTAATATATGTTATTTGGATATGTTTGTAGTATGATTTATTTATTAGATATAGAATAGTGAGATGTTTTATTTGATAATAAATTTTATTTTTATTTTGTTTTTTAATATATGTTATTTGGATTTTTTTGTACTATGATTTATTTATTGGATTGAAAATAGTGAGATGTTTTATTATTTAAATTTGATGAAATGTAAACATTTTTATTATTAATTTTTTTATATGAAAATTTATATTAAAATTTTAATTTTCTTAAATATTTATTAAATTTAAATTTAAAATAAATTTATATTTATTTAATTATTTAATTAAAACAATTAAACACATTTTTATAAAAAAAAAAATATATTTTATATAAATAAGTTAATCAGCATTGTATTAATATTTTATATTAAATTTTTTTATTAAATTTATTATACCAATCATAGTCTTGTATTAAAAATGCTATTTAAATTTATTACAATATAAAATATATTATTGAAAATGCTCAATCAAAATAATTTAAAAATTACAACTTTCCACCTACAATAATAATAAAAAAACACTCCTTTACAAATATATCAAAAGGGGTCTCATATACCAATTTGATGTGGCTTAGCAGTGACCTTAAAAATAAATTATTATTATTATAATAAACATAAGATCAACTATGATAATAAACATCAAAGTGAAGGAATAAATTAAGACAATAAAACAAAACATTAAGACAATAACAAAAAAAATACACAAATATTTGAAAATATAGTAAGCAATGACCCATATTTCAAAATATAATGAAGGTGGATATCAAGAAATGAAGTCAAACAGTAATAAAAAAAATAATTATGTGACAAATATTTTAAAATATAATAAGCATGGAGATTAAGGAATCAATTAAATTTTAATAGCAATTTTAATAGTATGCATATGATGTGAGATGAATTAACATTACATTATATATTATAAAAGAGTAAAGAAAGATAATAATTAAAAAATAAATATTTTAAATATAGTAAATATAGAAATCAAGAATCAATTAAAATTTAATATTATGTTTGAGAGGTTTAATTAATAATATATAAAGTTAAAGAATTAATTAAGACAATAATATAAGATATTAAACTGTCATTAAAACCAAATTGATTTATTACAATATAAAAATCACAACTTCCCACGCTCACAATAATAATAAAAAGACACTCCTTTACAAATATATCAAAATATAATGAACATGAAAGTCAACTATTACAATAAGCATTTACATGAATCAAAACAATAAAACAAAACATTAAGAAAATAATAATAGATAAGTCAATCACCATTGTATTGATATTTTATATAGATAAGTCAATCACCATTGTATTGATATTTTATATTAAATTTTTATGTTGAATTCATTACACCAACCATAGTTTTGTATTAAAAATGCTACTTGAATTTATCACAATATAAAATACATTATTGAAAATGCTCAATCAAAATAATTTAAAAATTACAACTTCTCATTTACAATAATAATAAAAAAACACTCCTTTATAAATATATCAAAAGGGGTTTCATATACTAATTTGATGTGGCTTGGCAGTAACTTTAAAAATAAATTATTATTATAATAAACATCGAGGTCAACTATAATAATAAACATCAAAGTCAAAGAATGAATTAAGACAAAAAAACAAAACATTAAGACAATAACAAAAAAAATACACAAATATTTGAAAATATAGTAAGCAATGACCCATATTTCAAAATATAATGAAGGTGGATATCAAGAAATGAAGTCAAACAATAATAAAAAATAATAATTATGTAACAAATATTTTAAAATATAATAAGCATGGAGATTAAGGAATCAATTAAATTTTAATAGCAATTTTAATAGTATGCATATGATGTGAGATGAATTAACATTACATTATATATTATAAAAGAGTAAAAGAAGATAATAATTAAAAAATATTTTTTTTAAATATAATAAATATAGAAATCAAGAATCAATTAAAATTTAATATTATGTTTGAGAGGTTTAATTAACAATAAATAAAGTTAAAAAATTAATTAAGATAATAATATAAGATATTAAGTTGATGATGATAATAATTAATGCTCATTAAAACCAAATTGATCTATTACAATATAAAAATCACAACTTCCCACACCCACAATAATAATAAAAAAACACTCTACAAATATATCAAAATATACAAATATATCAAAATATAATGAACATGAAAATCAACATCTAACAATAAAACAAAACATTAAAACAATAATAAAAAATATACAAATATTGGAAAATATAATAAGCAATGACCAATATTTCAAAATATAATGACCATGGATATCAAGAAATGATATGTGACAAATATTTTAAAATATAATAAGCATGGAGATAAAGAAATCGATTAAAATTTAATAGCATGCATCTAGATGAATTAACATTACATTATATAACCAAACATAAACCAACCAGCCCAAATTAAAATGCAATTTTTGTAAATACATATTTGAAAAATAATATATATCTTCACAATAATTATAATATATATATAATAATAATAATATATATTTATAAAAGAGTAAATTAAGACAATAATTAAAAAATAAATGTTTTAAATATAATAAATATAGAAATCAAGAATCAATTAAAATTTAATATTGTGTTTGGGAGGTTTAATTAACAATAAATAAAGTTAAAGAATTAATTAAGACAATAATACAAGATATTATATGATAAATATAATAAATATAAAAATAAGGGAAATAATTAAAATTTAATAATACATGTATATTATTATTATTATTATATTATTATTATTATTATAATTTGGAATGATGTTATTTATTTTGGTATTTTTCAGGTGGAAAAATTGGAGCTATTGGTTTGTAGGGATCATTTTATGGGCAAGTCCCCCTTTGGTGATTTGGGGTTTAGAACCTTATGAAGCTCGTTTGAACACTTGAAGAGTTGTTTTTGGGGTCAAAACTTTGCAAGCAAAGATTTCAGGCTCTCGACATCATTCTACACTTCAAGAGATTTCCAATGACATGGAGATCTATGTGGAAGTTATGCTTCTCGCAAATTGACCTATCCTATTGGCCACCATGATACCGAGTGGATGCCACCTCATCTTCCATTACTCACACATGTGGATCTAGTCACATGTGGTCTTTCAAGAAGATTTTAGAGGGTCCAAAACCATAACATTAATTGGGGGTTGATGCATGTAAAAACCCTAAGCCTAACCCTAAATGAATTTCAAGCTATGTTAAATACTAGGCCACTAGGAAAGGAAGGGGTTTCATTCTTATTGTATTGTGTATTGTTCTATAGTTAAGAAAATCCTCTGGAAATGGGATATTGAAACATAACGAAGGAAGTAGAAGACCTGGTAGTGGCCATATTGGACACAGTGTCCATGGAAACTCCATAGTGAGTGCCCCTTTCTTTGTATTTTTATTTCACAACTAAGAAGAAAAGAACAAGACATAGGCCTCACCTTCTAGCTTGGTTTTTCTCATATCAATTTTTCCCAAGATACATCTTTTGTTCATTGTATGGATATTGTGTTATTTTCTTAGCTTCGTTTATTTGAGTTTTAGTTACTTCAACATTTGCATGCATTAAGAAAGTAACATTTAATTGAATGTTAAATAAAGAACTACATAATAATAAATTGTAAAAGCTTGTAAGATCTATTGTGATGAACTATTCCAATGGAATATCCATGTTCGTTTACATATCATATCAGTATCGAAGCATTTTTTCTGGGGGTTTTGTGGGAAGTTGCAGGATCCAAGAATTGTCATAATGTCTGAAAAACCTTAACCATGGTAGATGAGTATATTAACAATCCATAGGATGAATCAAATGAGATATTTTTAAACCTAGAAGCACAAGTCACTAACATCTTTAGAGAACAAGTTTGGACCTTTCAGGGTTTTTGGTGGCTCTAACTTAGAAGTTGGATTGGATGAAAACTCTAGAGATAATGAAGACCTATAAAAGGAGTCGAAAAAAGGATAGAGAAAGAGGGAACAAGGTCGAGTTCCATCACTTCTTCCCAATCTCTATTTAAAGTGGAAGCTAAAGTGGACAAAATTAAAGAGAAATGGAGAGTATACATATTTTTCTTTCACACACCAAAAATGTTTTGAGTATATATTATTCAATCAACACAGGTACATATAAATACATTAAGATTGGCCTTAAGATATATTGACTATATTAACCACACAATCCATTTGTTGAGAAAATATCTCAACAACACATCTAAATAGAATCTAAGATCTCTCCTAGATCTAAAAAACTCTTAAATAACAAAGCAAATCACTCATGCAGAGATAATCTCTATATTAAAATTATCAAATACATTTAACAAATCTCAACATTATTGTATGATGAATACTTTCACACTTTAATCACAAGACAAGTAGGAGTTATAATTCCAACACAACAAAAATTTGATTACCTACGTTTGGAATCTAGAATCTGTTAGAAAAACAGGACCGCGGAGCAATAAAATAAAACAAATGCGGAAATAAAACACAGAAGATACACAATACAAGAGAGACACAGATTTACATGGTTCACCCAGTGTGGGCTACGTCCACCAGAGAAATTGCCAGGTCCTTT
>ML807297.1:0-11445 GCA_009831015.1 Picea engelmannii
AACTGGTTATAAATGACAACAATGGGTAATGAATAAATGTTGAATGCTAATTGATGAGTTTTTGTGCAAGAGGGAAGTTTTGGGAAAAAGAGCCCCACACTCATTCACCCCCCCCTCTAAGTGTGGTAGGTGTGTCCAACACGAACAATCATTATTTTCTCCAGAGTTGGGGACTTTGGGAGATTTTCTTCCTGGAATCTTAAGGACTCACTTCTCACAGAGTGTCGAACCTCTGAACTGTCATGATATCTATGACTCATGATTTCCTATGTGCAGATATGATGGCTGGGAACTGATATTATCCACTGTACCTCACCTCTTGATCTATGCCTGATCGAATGACCCAGATCTGTCCTTGGACAAATCCAATGGTCAAGTATTCCTTCAAGTTATCTATGACATAGATTCACTCTAGAACTTCATATCTCCGGGTATGTTACCTCCTTTTCATCAAAGAATTAAAATTTTCTGAACCAATGAAGTCTGAAGGACTCCAGTGCTTAATGCCCCCGCACCTTCTCCAGATTCAACGATGGTGAAGGATATATCTTCTCCCGAATAGATCGAACGGTCAAAATATAAAATTGATGCCACGATAGAAATTGTTCATGAATTTGAGAGGGACAATGATGATCCTTCAATCCCTTACTAAGGATCTATGATGCTCTGGATTTTGCATGATCTCTACAACATCATTCCTCTTGAGCTTCACTAATTCAAGGTCATAAATTGATCTCAAAGACGAGACTCTGCCCAACAGATCCATCCCATACCGGCCCAATGTTTCAACCAGTAGCTATGATACCAATATGTAATGTACGCAGCCACTCACAGGCCAAGCATGCTAACTTCTAGTTCCTTCTCTAGACTAATTAGACCCCTGTCCTAAATTTAAATAACAAGTATGCATGAAAGTTTCACATGCAGTAATCAATATTAATGCTAAACATAAAAGAAATGAATCATACGACATGCATAACAATAACAAACAAACATGCATACTCTAAATATTCAATTCAATGATAAATCATACATCATGATAATTCAATTCAAGAACCTCCTAGCCTTCCCCCAAGAAGATCACATAAATGATTTCCTCCATTACACAAAATGGGTAGTCAAAAAAATGAAATAAACACTTATCCCCTCAAGCCCTCTCTCTTGTGGAATAATAGGCCCCTATAACTCTAGTCCTTGTCTGTCTAAAACCAACAATGTACTTATTATTAATAATGATAAAAAAAAATTACATTTCCTAGGCACACTGGCCTTTTTTAATTGTTTGGGCACTCTCGCCTCTCAACATTTAACAAATACATTATTTAATATTTGGCTCAAAACCTGAGGTGTTACAAGGTTGAATGAATGCTTGTATAATTTTGTATGTAGTAAATGAATTAAAAGAGAATATGTTTGTGTATATTCCTTATGCAATCGAATGGGTTTATTATTCTCTCATATTCTATAAAAATATATTGATTTTGTCATTCATTGAATGGAGAATAGGATTGGATTTGTCTGTCCGTAGGAATAGAAATTGCTTACTATACAAATAAGGTAGAAATATGGTTCATACTACATCGAATAGAAGCCATGGAATTAAATTCCCCTTGTGGAATAGTGGAACCCATGTTATGTCCCCGACCATCTCAACACCTCTCTCTCTCTCTCTCTCTCTCTCTCTCTCTCTCTCTCTCTCTCTATATATATATATATATATATATATATATATAACATGCATTTATAATTAATTTTAAACCAATAACACATAATTACTGCTACCATAAAGACTCCCGTGGAATAGACAATAATTCATACATGCAATGAAACACATGATAATATTGCAAGAATAAAAAACATGCACAACATACATAGTTAAGCATAGAAATGATACTTATCTTTTAACTGGAGAAAAACCACCAACTGCATGCAGAACTTCCATGAACCTCCCATCCTTAGACCACACTGCTCATCACTCTCAACAGTGGGTCACCCCCGAGATGGGACTAAACTCCACCGGGAAAGGGATTACTAGGCTAGGCAAGGTCAATAGGAAAGTCACACAGTTTAAGAGGAAGGATTCTCTCCCAGGATCCACTTACACCCACTTCTCACAAACTCTCATTCCCCACATGTGTGTCCCACCCCAAGAGTATACACCTTCATTGTCACACAGTCCATCGACTATTGTACCTCCCTTCCAGAGCTTCAACAATAGGCCAGACCAAAATTCTCAAGTCTCTATAGCAGCTATGAGACTCCCTCCAGGATAACTCACGTCCTCAACACACTCTCTCACCTAGAGAGAGTTTCTCACAGGCATGACAACCTACTTCTTCAATCCACAACAACCTCTCTCACCTAGAGAGAGAGTTTCTCACAGGCCTGACAACCTTTTTCTTCAATCCACAAAAATCCCTCTCACCTAGAGAGAGAGTTGCTCACAGGCCCGACAACCTTCTGCTTCAAACCACAATAGAAAACTCAGGTAAGGCAAGGGACGGCTCGGTAAATTACAAAGGTGCACAATGGCCACGAGTTCAACAATGGCTGAATTGGATGGCTGCGTGTGTGAGTGAACATGTGAGGAGAGATGGGGTAGACTAGTCTAGCATAGAAACTATGGTGAAAGCATGAGAGCGTCCCTGAGTGTGTGTGAGAGATCCCCCCAACAACAAGAATTTCCCTCTTAAGACTACATCTGGCTGAGCTGACACATGTTGCTCATGAAGCACGTTCCTTTCCCTTTGGAGGTCACCTATCCTCCCCAAGGAACTTAGGATAAAAAAATATCCTTCTAAACATATTTTGGAATAATAATACATTATTATTCTCTTGGACTTAATCCCTTAGGATCAGCCCCTCTTTCCAACCTCTCATCCCCCTCTCCCTTACCCAGTCTAGTGGAGATTAGTCCTCGATTCTCTTTTATGTGGTCGGTCTACATGCAACGATGCTTTTATATTAATGATATGAATATTTACATGTACAAAACAAGCTTCTAGCCTTTAACACCTAAGCTCTTTGACCTAATAAGACTTAACCCTACCAGCTTAAAATTACTCAGATCACCATCCTACAAAACATGTTTACAATTCATAATACAATTGGGGCTCGTCCTAGGGTTATTACAACCCATATGAAATATCATTGAACAATGATCCTTGATCATTAATAGGTGCAGGAGAAATGATCCACCTTGATCGCTGATGAGATTGTAGTCCAAGATCAGTCATAATCAAATTATCATATGTAGAGCATAATGACGGTTTCCATATTTGTTCGCATTTCAAGTTGCACGGTTTTTATTGGTACAGGACATTTGAAAAAAGTGGAAACTGGTTGTTTCATGAGATCCACCCATTGAAGCCAGGTTATTTCACATTTCTTAAGTGGGTTTTAAAAGCAACTTTTAAGATTTGCGAAAAGCGACCTTAATTATATGGTAAATGGGAGCGCATAGGTAAGTATAAGAAACAAAGTCATAATTAACCTTGTTCACTGGTTTAGGACATAGAATGAGTTTCATGATATGATCTATTAGAGATACAAGGTCGATTAAAGGGTGATATGAAAATGAATACTTTATCCATAAATGTGATCGAGTAAACAATATTGAAGAATGAATTAGAGAACCAATGGAATAAGTGGGAATTGGTGATGATGTAGTTATTTGGACCATATATATATATACTCTGATTGAAAAATGACTTGGGCAATCCATTTAAGGACTTATAGAACAACTTCAAGAATAAAATAGTTGTCTGATCATGTAGGAAGACCTAGTATCAGGTCATCATTTGTAAGGATTATAGAGAACTTGAAGGATTGCAGAGTTTGAAGCATAGGATTTATAAGTATTGGCCCTCTTAGGGATATCAAAAAACCAATATCTTAAGTATTGGAAACCAGTATTCATAATAAATTTATGGTGGCTTGTGATGAAGCTGCCTAAATTTAAGGAAATGGTTAATGAATGAATTTAAATGATACTTAAATTCATCTTGGTATTGTAGGTGGTGGTGTTTCTGACATGGTTGTGGATTTGTTTCTTTGAAAGCCTTGAAAACTTCTCAATACCAACCTCCTCACTAGTATGATAACCAATGCACCAAAAGGAGGATCACATTAATAATGCATAGTAAGTAGTGGATATTAAAAATATATACTAATATTAAAAATAAAAGAAGGAAGAATAAATCAAATATGATTGACCTTCCTTCTGTATCCAATGAACCTATAAGAATAGGGTTGTTGTTTATTAAGTGTATTTTTGATATTTAATACAAATATTCAGTTATCAATTTTATTTAGTTTATTTTGTATCAATTGGTATTAGAGTTGGCTTTCATAGCTTCCACAATTCCCTTCTTCTTTTGTCTTCTGCATCCACCATAAGGGATCTACTCACTTATTTATTAGGATTTCATAGCCACTATCAGGGCTATGTTCCCTCTAGTTTCCAGTTTCTTTTATTTTTATGTCTCTAGCTAAGGAAATAAAAGGGAACCAAACCCTCTCTTATTCTTGCACACAATGTGATTGCTACATTTAGACACAAATCTTCTAGCAAACATGCCACCTTCCAAGGTGACTCCCATGGAGGACACCGCACTTGTATAAGAACATACAAAATTATTTCAGTAGTAGAAACAAATGATTCAACAAAAGGATCAACTACTCCAAGACCCTTTATTGTGATCGAAGGTGAAGAAACCTTCTCAATATCTAGAGGAGATGTTTGTTTCTCAATGGAAACATTCTTGGATTATTTATATCTAGTTCTTTACGTTGTGATTTTTATTTGCTGCATTCCTAATGGGATTCCTAGAGTTGTCTTGATGGTGCTACCATGAGGGATGCCCATCTAAACCAATGTGGCTATAATATCTCTTGCATCTTCTTTTATTTTAGTAAATGATTCTTTATCTTCCTCTCTTTGACTTGTTTTCTTGTGTACCTTTCCTTTCTTACTTGTTCCTATCTTATCTCTATCTGTATTCTTCTTCCTTTAGTCTAACGCTACTACAACTAGGATTGAGCTGGCTTGAAAAGCCAAAAATACCTCCTCTTTCATGGTCGCAAACATGTCCGAGTAAACTTGGAAGGTTTGTTTATATAGTCCATCATAAAAAATGAGATTTATTAGCCATGGTGGGCTAAGGAATCCACTCTTTCTTCCTTCACTTTATTACCTAATTCTTTGATACAATATAATAGGTAGTAGGGTTGCTCAAGTTTTTCTTAGGTTGTCAATAGTATAAGTTTCTCATTTATCATAGCATCTTGAAGTGGTATGTATGGACCATACTATTTTTCCTTTACATGTTACATGTTTCATTATATGTAAGGATAATTCATTCCCAAGGTTTGGACATGATTTCTCTCCTCACACGATTCTTATTTTCTTGTACCTTTTCATAAATCATCAAAAAAAATTCATTTGCATTCAAGGTAGGGCATCTCTCTTCCTTGTCCCATGGTATCTTCACAGGGACCTCTGTAACTCTAATAAACATGGGTTTATCATCTTGGATTTGTAAAATCCTTATTGTTGTTATGTATTATTGTCCATGTAGTTGTTGGAAATTATCTATAGACTCGAAATAAACCTTATCAACAAACCTTTAACGTTATTAAAGTATTCAATCCAATTTTATTTTTGGAATAACTCCACTACTTTAGGACTAACATAAATTTTAGAGAGATATATGGGTTCCCTTATATTAATACAAATACCATATTGGTGTTTTGTTTCTTGGGTTTTTCTTCACTTTTTTTACTTCTGTCTTAGTAAGTGAGAAACCTATGAATTTAGGATGGTTCTTCTTATCGTCCCAACTCATTTTCATCCATAGTAAAAAAAGATACTCTATTCTAACATTTCCATCCATAGTAAAAAAATATACTCTATTTTTCATCCATAGTAAAAAAAGATACTCTATTCTAACAATAGTCTTGTCCACTCATTTTTTTTTCTTTAGAACAAAAAGGATTCTAGCTAGGGACTTACCTTTTCTCTGAGCCCTGGGTGTTGGCTTAATTTTCCTACGTTCCTTTATATCTTTAGTTACAAATATTTTGTCTTGCACTTTTCCTCTTCTCCTTGAAAATATCCTTTGATTTTAGTTGTGGTTTCTTAGAAATTTTGGCTCATTATTTACTTAGATATCCTTGGTTAGCCGCTAGAAATCACACTTGTAGTTCGACTAGGGTTTGAACCTTGAATTAAAAAAAAAAATTCATCTATATGAATTTTAGCATATTCCACCAGTTACCTCGACTATAAGTTTGAAAAACATTGTTTTCCTCTTCACTCATCTTTTAATTTTTAATTGGATATTTTTGAGAGGTCTCATTCCTTATTTTCCTCCAAAAATAATTCCATCAATTTAAATGTGATTGGTGGCTTCTTCTTTTGATGATTGTTCTATGTAGTTTGACCTTTCAACATTTTTCTTTCTTATTGTCCTTACCATGTCATCTTATAATCATGGTATTCATGCTAATTATTTGTTACTTTCACCCCCAAGTTTCAACGTCCATGACGATATGATTTAGGCGATGGGATAGTGATGGTGTAGTATTAGGGAGATTTGAGTATTATATTATAAGAGACATGAATTTCTATATAACCATAATTTCAAAAGATATTATTAAAGTGACATAATCACATTTTGATGATTTATTTTTCATGTTGTTCTAATATGGTCATCCTTTAAATGAACTAATGTTGTCACAATTAATGGGGAGACTACTAAGAATGTATTAAGATTCATTTGGAAATTTTGTAGATATAGAAATGGAAGATGTATCTTTGAGATGTCTCTAAAAGAGTTTGAATAGGAAGGGAGAATCAACTAGTTTGTAAAGATTGATAGGAGAATTCGATTTTGATATCAAGTATGATCTAAAATATAGGTGCCATCCACACATAAGTTGGAGGAAATCCTTGATTTTGGAATTGGGGTCGATTTCCAAATTAGAATAATGAAAGAGGAAAGAAAATGGAAAGAGGGCATGATTTGGAGATTAGGGCTGATCAACAAGTCAGGATAATCATGATTTGAGATAAGATTTCAAAGTTTAGGAGGAGTGTTCAAAGTTCGAAAAAAGGCTTTGAAATATTTAAAATTTTTGAACCAATTCGAACTTTCAAAAAAGAAAGGATTGAGGAAGAATATAGAAAACATGAACTTAAAATTCGAAAGAAAACTGAAATTTGAAGGTAAATAATTGGGGCCTCGATTTTGAAATAAGGGCCAATTTTAGGATTGAGAAAAAAATTAGAAAATGGATGTAAACACAAATCTTTATTTGATGATTTGGATGATCTAAAAATTGGTAGGCAAGTTAGGTGATTAATGAACGATGGGGCTCGATATCGGAATCATATATGATCTAGGAATTAAGGTGAAATAAACTAAGCATTAAATCAGCCAAGAAAATATTTTTAAGGAAAGAGACCAAAGCTCAATTTTTATTTTGATATTTTTTTTGTGTAATGCATTGACAAGAACGCCATTCATATAAAAAATCAAGAATACAAATTGTCTTCAAATCTTTCAGATATCCATAAAAAATTATTAAAAAAAAGTATCAATCTAAATAGTTTTTTTATTAAACAATAGGAATGTGTTAAGCGATGAAATCATTTTCCAAGTTGATATAATTTGTGTTAAATATATAAAATGAATAAATAAGGATAGGTTTCTTAATAATTTTCAAGTATCTCTTTATGCTTGTTCTTGGCTGACGATTTAGAAAATTACAAAGATTGAAACATATAAATCCATTTCTTTTCAAAGAACATATATATTCCCAGCTTGGAGGAAGTTTAAAAAAAAATCCTTTTTCTTATATAGACTAAAATGAATAACTAGGGATAGTTTTGTTAAGAATTTTCAAGTATCTCTTCATGCTTTGTTTTGGATGATGATTTAGAAAATTACAAATATTGGACCATATCAATCCATTTGTTTTATGAGAACCATCATATTCCCAACTTAGAGGATTTTTAAAACAATTTTCCTTTCTATTATACAAAATATGATACATTTATTCATCTATAAACCAGATGTTTTATTTATGATGTATTTCCTTGTAAATACCAAACATTTTAGATAGATTGTTTGGTAGCTAGGAAGAAAATTTCCAATCTGATTTCAATTGGAGTTGTTCACATTGAGAGATATCCCGATAAAATCCAAATATGACATCTATTGTAATCTAGCGAAAAGTATGTAGATGCTACCAGAATTCCTTCACACGGAGAAATATACACAATGAACTAGTATAAAATAAGCTTCTTTTCTCTGTTACATATTCATGTATTTATACTTGAATATCCATTTACAAGGAATTTGCAACTTCCTAACTTCCTCAGTCAATCAACCCAACTAGGTGATTGACTGACTTACATATTCAATTAGATAGTCAATGAAATTACATGTACAACTTGGTTGTCTATCAGGTCTAGTTGACAAATTTAAATAGCTCCTACAACATCCCTCCCCCCAACCTCAAATCCATTCTCATCCCGAGCAATAGGGAGATTGTGACTATGAGATTACAAAATTTTAAGAGAATGATTTTACAATTTTTTTTGAATAAGACATAGAATCAATTGGACCAATCACTTTTATATATCTTTTGTGGCTAGATGATGAATTTCTAGGGATTTTTATATTGATTTTGTTGTATGTGATTGCTCATCTGTCTTCTCAGGTGTGATGGCTGGTTCTTATGGTATGGTTTCTGTCCAAGTATAAAGGTGTAGTTGAGGGTCGAAAATGTAACAACTTTTTCCAATTGTGATGTATTTGTTCCCTCGAATTCAATTTGTGATGTTGTTGAGTGGTGTCTAGTAGATGGAATGTTTTGACTATGATATACTTGAGATGAAAAATTGAAATCTTTGTCGATAAGGAGAAGTAGGACCTGGACAATGTTGTTGTGTTGGCTAATATGGAAAGTGCTCAAAAGAAGTTTGGTATATATGAGGATCTAATCAGTGTAGATATTGGGAAAATGTTTGCCACTCATCCATTGAGTATTGCGCCTAAATTCCAAGTGTTTTCATTTGTGTAAGGTAGCCCAGAGTTTTAGTGATGGATGCATTCTGTACTACGGTCGATTCAGGGTTAAAATTTCCTTCAACCTAATATATAATTTTAATGACTTGATCAAGGTGTTCCAAAACATTCTTGGTTTATAACTACACTTTATTTCCTTCTCTAAACCACTCCGACTATTTCTAGGAAATCTTTACTTCTATCTCCATTTCCTTGTGAATCTGCATAACTAGAGATTTCCTCATCCTAGAGTTGGGTGCCATATTTTTCTTCTTCTTTGTCAAATATTCCAGCACACTTCTATGTGATTTGAGCTTTATGAAGGTTGAGGTGAAGTAAGTTATCCAATTACTCACTAGAATGTTTAGTGTTGTAGCTTTATCAATAACCTTGTCTAAAATTTATTGGATTTCCTTAAAATTTTCATACTATGACTGAAGGATGTTTGAATTCTAATCAATCATCAATTATTGGTTGGATACAATCATTTGGACATGATTATACTTCTTATCTCTATTCACCTCACTTATTTGTTGAATTTCCCTCCCTCACAACTTCAACTCAACTAACTTCTCGATCAATTTCTTAAAGGAGTTGAGATGGTCAACCTACTTAGTTAGTGGATCCAAGTCAAGTTTCTGTTTCACCAAGTCAATGCATTTTTTCCATGTGTCATATTCCATATCTTTTATTTCTTACATCTTATCCCCATCTTTCATCATGTGCTTCCATCTAGCTATTGACTATTTCACGACTTCATTATACAAACAAAATGTTTGAGTGTCTGATGCTAAGGTGGGATCAAATATCGTCTATGTTGTGGGTTTAGATGTTTTGATGAGATTGAAAGTTGAAAATATGGTGATATAATAATTAGTTTATTTTATGTGTATATCCTTCTTCTTGTTGTTGTTATTTCCCTTTTACTTTGATGGTTTTTTCTTGGGATCATTAGTCTTTTCAGGTGTCTTCTCCGTATTTTTCTCAAGATCCTTCTCCAGATTCTTCTAAGGAATTATTCTATCATTTTTTCAGGTCTCTTCTCAAGATTTTGTGTAGGTGGTTTCTCTCCAGTCAACTGCTCTAGGAGGGGAGTTGAATTATCCTTTATCCCTTGGTCAGTTGTGGTCTACCCCTTTTACTACACACTATAATTCTTTTTTGTATCTTGTGCATATAGAATGTTTTCTTGGTTTTGCTCCATTTATTGATTTTTTTGATGTTCTATTTATCCTTGGTTGGTTTTGTTGGAAGATTGGTTGTTGTCATTGATCTCAACCCTAGTCATGGGTTTTGGACCACAAGATTG
The DNA here is from genome assembly GCA_009831015.1 of Picea engelmannii. Taxonomy (NCBI): domain Eukaryota; kingdom Viridiplantae; phylum Streptophyta; class Pinopsida; order Pinales; family Pinaceae; genus Picea; species Picea engelmannii. The sequence goes on from ML807297.1 coordinate 10,384, forward strand.
ATGAAGGTATTTGGACATGAAGGACAATGCACATGCAGATACAACACCCATGGATGGATAGTATACATCATGTTGATTTTGGTGGTATGTGGCATGTCATGTGGATCCTCATGGTTGAGGAGAAATGAACTTTTGAAGATGAAAAAGTGAATTGAAGAAGGAAGTACATGTAGGCCCTGAAGATAATGAAAGAAAAGAATTACAAAATAAGAAAGTGTCAGGTCGACCGTAATGTTAAAAAGAAGTGACATAAATGATATAAATACATGTAATTATACATTAATTTGACACAAAAGTCAAATTTCATAGGAAATCATAAGTAAAGAAGGCCAGATTTCAAGGGAGGATGAAGTCTTTTGGTGATGTGTTCTAAAGTATGTTATTTTTAGGTCATCTTACCATTTTCTCTATAACTTTTTTTATAGAATGATTCAGATCGTGAAATTGCTATGGTATTGAGAAGAGATATCAAGGTACCTGTGGTAAAAGTTTCATCTCTTTATTCACTATAATTATGGATATACACTCTGTGGAAGATAGGGTTTTTGACCAGTCCTGAAGCTAGTCAATAAACTGGTGTTCAGGGTAAAACAATCATAAATTCTTCATAGGGAATCAAAATTAAGTGGGACAAATTGAATTGGAAAGAGTACGGACTTTAGTTTTGTGTGTGCGAGTTTTTGAATAGGATGTTAAATATTGAGCGCAGAGCATTCTGTACAATTTCAGTCTCCTGAATAAACCAAAATTGAACAAGGTCTACGATTCTCTCTATAACTTATTTTTGGGGAGGATTAAAGGAGTGAAACTTGGAGATGTTTTAGAGAATAAATTGAATAATATTATCTACAGGATCAGAGTATTCCAACAATTGAAGAATTGCAAAAATTGAAGAAGCCTCAGGAATCATTATCAGGTTCTATGTGATGGTTGGTTCATGGTGATGATTTAATGTGAAGTTTTATTATCTCTCATATATTATTGGGTGGAAGGAAGGGGAAAGGATGGAGAGTTAAACTCTCTCTTGATATTGGAGGATTGTATATTCATCTTGGAGGTTTA
>ML807297.1:11495-56205 GCA_009831015.1 Picea engelmannii
ATATTGGAGGATTGTATATTCATCTTGGAGGTTTATCCCTCCCTTTACATTTGGAAGCTGTAGCTACCTTTGGAAGTCATTACTTCCCTTGAACAATAACTATTGATTATTTCTCATATATTGTGCATGGTGTATTGTGGTGTTTCGGTGTAACTCTTATACTATTTTTCAGTGCTCATTGGATATAATTGAATGGTTTAAGTATAAGTTGAAAAATGTTTTAAATTGTACTTGATACTGATTCACCCCCCTCTCAGTATCAACAATTGGTATCGGAGCAGGTTAACTTCAGTACAGTTTAACCACTGGAAGGAAGATCCTATGCAAAAATGGAAGACAACATTCCAAATGGGATTCCACCATTTGATGGAAGAAATTTTGAATACTGGAGTAATAGAATGGAAACTTACTTGAAATATCTTGGGGAATATGTTTGGTTCTCAGTTGCTTTAGGATACAATGCTTTGAAGAAACCAAAGACTGTAGCTTAGAAGGAAGCAAAAAGGAACAACAAATTGGCAATAGATACCATCCTGGATGGATTGGCAGATTTAGTGAAATCCAGGGTGGGATCATGTGCATCAACAAAATAGCTTTGGGAAAAACTACAATACCTTTATGCAAGGGAAGAAGGAGTAGAAGAAGAAGAAGTTGAAGCAAATTACAACATCTCAGATTTCAAAGAAGAAAATAGAGGTCATTTCTTTTGCTTTAATTGTGAAGGAGTAGGACATGTTGAATTTGAATGTCCTCATCCAAGGATTGAAAGAGATGACACTAAAGAAGAAAATTCCAATGAAGAAGACGAAAATCATGAAGCATAAATGATTCAACAAGAAGATGATAATCTTAAAAAATTTAATCATGTTGAGATTGAAAATAGCAAGCTCAAAGACACGCGTAGAAAACTAAGAAGTGAATTGGGTAGTTATGAAAAGACAATTGTAATCTTGAAGAAACAATTAGAATAATTTGAGAAACTAAGAGAAGAAACCATTTTCTTGAAAACTCTACTCGAAGAAGCAAGAATAATAGGAGAAGTAAAGAAGGTCCAAATGACGAAGAAAGAAGAAGATTGCAAGAAACATGAACAAGAAGTTGTCTCATTGAGGAAGAGATTAAGAAACTCTCAAGTGCCAAAAGACTTAACACATCTTGGATGCATGGGTGAAACTTCATACAAAGAATATGCAAATACCAACAAGAAGGTTGGAGAAAGAGCTACAAAGACAGTTGATGAGAAGTGGACCAGGATACCAAAAAGAAGGAATGATTACAAAAAAGATGAATATCCAAGAAGACCTCCTGCCTTCAGGAATCAAAGAAGCTTCAATCAGTATTAAGGAAACTACAAAAGAGTAGATCATGAACCCAGATGGACTACATCACAAAGAAGGCCACTTACTCCAAGGTATCAAAATTTCTTTCTTGGTCATTGTTATACTTGCAAAAATTTTGGACATAAGGCAAGTAATTGCAGAATCAATGAAAGAAACAAATATGAAAGAAACATGATTGGTGTAAATATAAGATATGGAAATAATCATGGATTTGTCAACAGAAGTTATAATTCATTTTCCCCATTGATGGACAAAAATATTGTATGCTACAAATGTAATTATCTTGGTCACAAAGCATGAGATTGTAGATATATGAATGAAGATGTCCCTATGCCAACCACAGTATGGAGAAGGAAAGATATTCCAAACAATGAATATTGTCGAATAACATTAACCGCTGAAGAATGTAAAGAAGAAAATGAATGGAACATAGATAGTGGATGTTCTTCACACATGATCGGGGATCAAGACAAATTCATCATCTTGAAGAGAAAGGGTGGCAATGTTGCATTTGGAGATGACTCATCTGCCAAAATACTTGGAGAAGGTGTAGTAGAGCTTGGAAGAAAAGATGTAAAAGCAGAGAATGTCCTATTGGTTGAAGACTTGAAGCATAATCTACTCAGTGCTAGTAAAATGTGTGATCAAGGATACACTCTTATGTTTGACTCCCGAAAATGTAAAATCAAAGAAAATAACTCAGGAAGATTGGTTGCAACTGCAACAACAAGACCGAACAACATATACATACTAGACATGAATAAGAGAGAGAATACATAAGCCACACAAAAGGATTCCAAGGAAGAAAAAGTCCCAAAGACCAAAAATAAGGATGAAGTATTATTGAGTGCCACATGTTCAGGGGGAGCAGCCCCAAAGAAGAGAGTTACCTTTTCCCATTAAACTCAAGGGGAGAAATCCCTACCCTTTGCCATTGATGTCAAAGGGGGAGAGAAATTGGGATCGTGATGATAGGGGGAGCATGAGTGTTTCCATCAATGACAAAGGGAGAGATTGTTGGAAGATTGGTTGTTGTCATTGACGTTAACCCTAGTCATGGGTTTTGGACCGCAATATTGATGAAGGTATTTGGATATGAAGAACAATGCACATGAAGATACAACACCCATGGATGGATAGTATAAATCATGTTGTTTCCAGTGTTATGTGGAATGTCACGTGGATTATCATGGTTGAGGAGAAATGAATTTTTGAAGATGACAAAGTGAATTGAATAAGGAAGTACATGTAGGCCCTGAAGATAATGAAAGAAAAGAATTACAAAATAAGAAAGTGTTAGGTCAGTCCTAATGTTAAAAGGAAGTGACATAAATGGTATAAATACATATCAATATACATTCATTTGACACACAAGTCGAATTTCAGAGGAAATCATAAGTAAAGAAGGCCGGATTTCAAGGGAGGATGAAGTGTTTTGGTGATGTGTTCTAAGGTATGCTATTTTCAAGTCATCTTACCATTTTCGCTATAATTTTTTTTCTAGAATGGTTCAGATGGTACAATTTCTATGGTATTGAGAAGTCATAGCAATGTACACGTGGTAAATTTTTCATCTTTTGATTCACCATAATTATGGAAATACACTCTGTGGAAGATAGGGTTTTTGACCAGTCCTAAAGCTAGTCAATAAACAGGTGTTCCGGGTAAAACCGTCATAACTTCTTCATAGAGAATCAAAATGAAGTGGGAAAAATTGAATTGGAAATAGTACTGACTTTAGTTTCTTGTGTGCGAGTTTCAGAATTGGATGTTAAATATTGAGCGTGGGGCATTCTGTACAAGTTCGGTGTCCTAAATAAACCAGAATTGAACAAGGTCTACCATTCTCTCTATAACTTCTTTTTGGGGAGGATTCAAGGAGTGAAACTTGGAGAAGTTACAGAGAATAAATTGAGTAATATTATCTATAGGATCAAATTATTCCAGGAATTGAATAATTGCAGAAATTGAAGAATTCTCAGGAAGCATTATGATGTTCTATGTGATGGTTGGTTGATGGTGATGATTTAATGTGAATTTTTATTATCTCTCATAAATTCTTGGATGGAAGGAAGGGGCAAGGATGGAGATTTCAAATATCTCTTGATATTTTAGGATTGTATGTTCCTCTTGGAGGTTTCTCCCTCCCTTTACATTTGGAGCTGTAGCTACCTTTGGAAGTCATTACTTCCCTTGAACAATAACTATTGATTATTTCTCATATATTGTGCATGGTATGTTGTGGTGTATTGGTGTAACTATTACACTATTGTTCATTACTCATTGGATATAATTGAATGGTTTAAGTATAAGTTGGAAAAGGTTTTAAATTGTAATTGATACTGATTCACCCCCCGCTCAGTATCAACAAGTTTGTGATGGAATAATTGGCTCATTTTGTTGATATTATGGTAGTTGCGGGAGGTATTAACGTCCACTTGTGACCTTTGATGAGATTAGTATATTCCAGGAAACAATTATAACCCTAAAAGACTTGGACATAACCCTAGAAGAGAAGTCGGCTAAAGAGAATATTGTATCTTTATTCTTTATCCTCCAGAAAGAGAAGTTAGACCAAATAGCCTAAAGAGAGTAGTATAAATATATGGCGCCAGAGCTCATTTGGCACACATAACTCGCAACTGCAGAAATTTAGTAGTGCACAATTCTAGAGAGCAGCTACAACTAGAGTTATTGCAACCTGTAATTTCAGTATTTCTGGGTAGTAATTTCTGATCAGTATTGGTTATCTTTTCTTGGTGCATTAGCCTTGGTTGGATATTGATTTTATATTGGAATTATTCTCTCTATCAAGGTCAGGGTTCTCGGGGGTGGCATTCGTGCCTATGGTTGGGTGACAATATTTCTATATTGTCTATGGTTAAACGAACACACCCACTTTTCCAACAAGTTATGGGCCCACTTCTCCTTCATTCAGTCTAACCACTAGAAGGAAGCTAAGCCATAAGGTTTTAAATATCATTGAATAACTACCTCTAGGGTTTCTAGCAGGTGGAGTTACTAAAGCACTACTACTAGGGTTACTAGTAGGTGTAGTTGCAAAACACTAAAACTCTTGCCCAACACTTTATGATGGAACACCTTACTCAAGGAGAGGATATTCTAGTGCGACTTAGTCCAACACACCTCTTGGCACTCTTACTAGGAAAATTTTTCAAGGTTGATGTTTTGGGTCAAATTCAAAGTTTGACCAGTTATCAATCAACAAAAATCATAAATGAAAAGATAGATCATCTACACTATTCAACTCTCATAGGAACTCTTGAAGATGACATGTGGACAATTGACAGTGTAAATTCCAGGCATATGATAGGAGACCAGGTCAGACTCTCTAATCTGAATGAAAAGAGGACTTCCTACAAGGTAGAACTTGGAGATAAGAACACCTATTGAGTCGAAGGAATTGGTCAGGACTCAATCAAATTAAAAAAATGTAACAATGTTCATTTGAGCAATGTATTATGTGTACCTGGTTTAGAAAATAATATTGTGTCCATATATTTCCTAGAAGAAAAAGGAAACAAAATAGCCTTTGTAGATAGAAAAGTATTATCTTGGTCTAGAGACTCCAACATAGAGAACACTAGAGTTATTGGAACCCTTGAAGGAAGACTATACAGACTACTAGAACAAAACGTTGAAGCTCTTGTACATGATGAAGTCAATCCTAATGAACTTTGGCATAGAAGGTATGCTCATATCAACTATCAAACATTACCTTTCCTCAAAAATATGGTTCACAGAATATTAGAACTAAAATCTACACATGAAGGAATTTGCAAAGGACGTGCTCTTGGTAAAAATGTTAAGAAACCATTCTCAAGCAACAATAATAGATCTAAGGAAATCATAGATCTAATACATTCAGATGTTTGTGGTCTGATGCTAGTCAAATATATAAAAGGTTCTCTTTATTATGTAATCTTCATAGATGATTACTCAAGAAATACTTGGTTATATCTCTTGAATAAAGGAAGAATATATCTATTAAAGAAACTGTGAAGACAGTAATGAACGATCAAGGTTTATCTATGTATTTGTAGGGAGAAGAAACCATGACAACAATATATGTTCAGAACATAAGTCCCCACTGCATATTGAAGGATATGACTCCAGAAGAAGCCTTCTCAAGAAAGAAACCTAATGTGGAACACTTAAGAATCTTTGGATGCCATGTTTACATTCACATCCCCAAGGATAAAAGAAAGAAACTAGAACCCTCAGGAAAGAAGGGCATATTTGTCAGATACAGTGAATCATCCAAAGCCTAAATAATCTATATCCTAGAACAACATAAGGTTGAAGTCACTAGAGACGTAACCTTCAATGAAAATATGGATTTCAATAAATCCATAGAAGAAACTATAAAAGAATAAGAGAATGAAGAGACTAAAGAAGAAAGCATGTGTCTTCCAAGAAGTCAGAATGAAGAAACATAAAAACTTGATCGTCTGATGCAACCATGTGAACCTATTGAATCACTCATTGTACCCAAAACTAGGAAACATCCAGCCTAGCTTAAATCTACTATACAAGAAGCATAAAGACTCAAAATCCTAAGTGGCACCTTCAGAGAAAGCAAAAAGCCCAAAAGATTCTCTAGCTATGCATAATGTATGAAAAATCTTATAAATGAATAACCCACCACATTTGAAGAGGTAACTCAAAAGAAAAAATGGAAAGAAGCCATGACAAAAGAACACCAGTCCATCATGAAAAATGATGTATGGGAAATTTTTATTAGACCCAAAGAAAAATCAGTAGTAAATTGAAAATGGGTTTATAAGGTCAAACATGAAGTAGATGGAAGCGTGGACAAATACAAAGCAAGGTTCATATCTAGAGGGTTATCCCTGAAGGAGGGAGAAGATTATTACGAGACCTTTTCTCCTGTTGCCAGATATAATTCTATTAGAGCCATTATGTCTCTTGTTATTTCCATGGGATGGAGTTTACATCAGATGGATGTAAAGACAACTTTTATGAATGGAGCAATCGAAGAAGAAGTATACATTGAAAAACCTCAAGGATTTGAAGTACATTCCAGAGAAACTCATGTTTTCATATTAAAGAAAGCCTTATATGGACTCAAGTAAGCTCCAAGAGCTTGGTATGACAGAATAGACAACTACTTAATAAGACTTGGTTTGTCCAAGAGTCATGCAAATCCAAATCTCTACTATAAGTCGTGAACAATGCACCTGTGATTCTACTTCTATATGTCGACGATTTATTCTTGACATAAGTATGGAAGAAGCATGGTGAAGTGTTCCTTGGACAAGGAAAGTATGCAGTGAAGATTCTTCAGAAGTTTGGAATTATGGATTGAAAATCAATGGACACTTCTATGACCATAGATATAAGAAAATTAAGAGACTCAGACTCTGGTCCATTGGACCTGTCCCTATATCGAAAATTGATTGGGTCATTAATTTATTTAGTGAATAATAGACCGGATATTTTCTTTGATGTAAATACCTTAAGCTAGTTCCAGGTGGAGCCCAGGCATGAGCATTGGATAGATGAGAAGCATGTTCTAAGATATATTCGTGGGACTCTAAACTATGGTTTAATATATACCTCATCGAATGATATACAACTTCATGGATTCATAGATTTAGATTAGGCAGGGAGTGCATAAGACAAAAGGAGTACTTCAGGGATGTGTTTCATCTTGGGCTTTGCTATGATATCTTGGGGTAGGAGGAAACAAAATTTTGTCACACTCAACACAAAAGAAGCATAATATGTCATATCATGTGAGGCATGTACAGAAGTAGTATGGCTAAGGAAGCTAATTTTTTGATTATTTGATCAGGGACTAGATTCAACCATAATACACTATGACAATCAGAGTTGTATAAGCCTATCTGAACACCCAGTGTTTCATGATTGGTCAAAACAAATTGATATCAAATACTACTTTGTCATGATAAAGTCTAGGAAGGAGAAGTGAAAATCTAATATATCTCTACAAATGAGTAGATAGAAGATAATTTGAAAAAGCCTTTGTCCAGGATAAATTTTGCATACTCACAAGACAAGTTGGGGCTTGTGGAGATAACTCCCATAGCTAAAACGAAAGAGATGGCTCCCTGGGTTGGGAGGGAGAACTGGTATATATGTCATTGATTTATGGACAATCATTTTCCAGTTTGGAAAATGATCCATGATGGGCAGTTCCTTTCCAGTTCGGAAAGTGGTTTAAGATTCTCGGACATACAAGAATTTTCCAGTTCCGAAAATGTTCTAGATCGGACAATCATTTTCATAATGAAAATGGTCCAATAGATTGTTGATGTACCATAGACAACGATTCCCCTTGTGGTCGGTGTGGGGGAATGGTCTAGGACAATAATTATTCTTGGTAGTCACTCTCAATAGTGGTCAAGTAGAATGGTCTACCTCGCCGAGCAATCATTCTTTCAAAATTCACAATTGTGAGAAGTTTCAAAGAATGGTATGTTTTGGAGGTTTGTGCAGGACATTCATTTCCTTAGGAAATGGTTCGGACAATCATTCCCTAGGGAAGACTCATTCAATCCAGGTTGCACTATGTTTAGTGCCAAAGGAATGGACCAGTTAGGTGAATGGTCCAGGTTCAACAATCAGGGACATGCATTCCCTAGGTCAGACTCATTATATCCAGTTTGCACTATGTTTAGTGCTGGAGGAATGGCCTAGTTAGGTGAATGGTTGAGAATTGGAAATCAGGGAAAATTATTCTTCCATGCTTGGGAAGAAAAGTCCAGATATCCCATGGTTGATGTTTTTACTATATGAGGGAAGATGCTCTTCCAGATATCACAAATGTGAGTGGAAGAGTTTCCCAGATGACTCAACTTGTATCATGATATTGTTTATGCAGGTTGACATCAGATGATATGACCGTTATAGAGATTGTATGTCTCTGGACAATAGTTGTATACTACTATGGTGGATGCATTCCATTGATTATGACTATGTGTCACTGGTTAGTAGCCGTGTGCTACTTGGTATGGTTTTGTACCACTATATAGTAGTTATGTACTACTATGGATAGACACAGTTGTGTTCTATTAGATGAAACTATACTGATTTTCATGGAGATTATCCAGTTGGATAATGATGACGATGCTCTTGATTTGATCATGATATAGCCCATGTGGCTATGATGATGTGATCGTTTGAATGGTCTATTTGTGATCAATACAATTTTCTTTTATACCTCCCTATCTAGGAGGGAGTGTTGATATTATGGTAGATGTGGTAGGTATTAACCTCCACTTGTGAAATTTGACGAGATTAGAATATTTCAGGAAGCAAGAACCCTAAAAGACATCGACATAACCCTAGAAGAGAAGTTGGCTAAAGATAATATTTTATATTGAGTCTTTAGCCTTCAGAAAGAGAAGTTGGCCTAGAAAGCCTAAAGAGAGAAGTATAAATATAGGGCGCCATAGCTCGTTTGACACACACAACTCACAAGCATAGAAATTTAGTAGTGTGCAAGTCTGGAGAGTAGTTGCAGCTAGAGTTACTACAACCTATAATTTCGTTCTTTCTAGGTTGGAATTTATTATCAATATTGGTTATATTTTGATCCAGATTTTATGAGCAGAATGGAATGAATATAGATTATTAATAGTTACTTAACAGAAAATAACATAGATATAGTAAAACTGGTTTTCTATTCAATAACGAAATAAGCTTAAACTGTAAAATGCAACAGAAACAAGCTTGCTGGAATGGTGGCGACTTATCTCTGAGAAGAGATGTGATGGTTGTGCGCATTTGCAAGAAGAAGATTACAATGAGGCTCTGAAATGATTTTACAATAAAAAAATAATTCCCCAAACCCTATACATCCAAAAACCTAACCCTAGGAGATGAAGTGCCAAAAGTCATGCGGGCCCCGTTTGGGTAAGTTAGTACATCAACTTCCCGGGGTCGTAACTTTTGCATACGATCTCCATTTTAGGTGTGTGATAGCTCGTTGGAAAGGTATCATCGAGGAGATTAATTTTGGGGGATAAATAATTCCTTTGAATATAATTTAGGATCTCAATCCAGAAAAACCTTCATTTAGGCCCTCAAAATGTCCTAGAAAATTAAAACTGCTAAAAATAGTAAATTGCCAAAATTGTCAGAAAACTATTTTGAGCCAGTGGGAAAAGGTGGGTGGCCAACGATATCCATAAGGATCAATCCTCCCTCCTTAGGAATAAATTGTCTCCATTGCGTTGAGGTCCCCCATTAGATGAGGAAATTTCTGGTGAATTTGGCCCCGAGTGAGCCACTTGCCTTGGTGCAGGAGCTACCCTGCTTTGACAACTCGATAAAGTTGGATCCTTTGTTGTCGAGTGCCCTTGATCCATGTGTCCAAAATATGATCACTGGATTCCTATTGTATGCAGTTGGAGTTGAGCTCTATTGGTGTCAGCTGTTCTGCTACTTCTAAGGTGTCTAATAATGGTGGGAAATAAGGGTGAAGGAGATCCACGTTGAACACTGGGTGCAGTCCAAGGAAAGGAGGAATGTTGAGCTAAAAGGAATTATCTCCCATGGCATTGGTGATAGTGTACGACCCATAACAGAGTGGGTGAAACTTCCGATAGGGACCTGTAAGGCATTCTTTCTGCGTGCAACCAAACTTTGTCGCCCAGCTGGAACTTATGTGGCACCCGATGTTGATCATGGTGTTGTTTGTACTTGTCATTGGACTTCTATAGGATATCCTAAACCTATTGGTGGATGTGTTGGATCTACTCAATGAACCAGGTGGTCTTGTCAGCTTCATTTGGAGCAGGAGATGAGTTAGTCGAGGTGACCACAACGGGAAGTGAACCATCTATGGGAGCCAATGGTTGGAATCCCAACCCCACTTGAAAGGGGCTGTGGCTGGTTTAGCTATGTAGGGCTCGATTGTAGCTATGTTGGATATAGGGAAGGCTCTCATCCCATGTGCGAGGGTGCTTTGAATTATACATGTGAAGGATATGCACAATAATTTGATTTACAACCTCGGTTTGGCCATCTATCTTGGGGTGGAAGGCCGTGGATTTGGTGAGCTTGGTGTCCAACAGTGGCCAGAGGATCGACTAGAATGTGCTGAGAAATATAATATCCCGATCTGAGACAATGGTTTGTGGGATTCCAAAATGTACCCAGACTCGTTAAAAGAAGAGCTTGGCAATGGCCTCTGCTGTGATTCTCTTCTTGCAGGCAACCAGAATCATCATCTTAGAAAAGCGATCAACAACCACAAAAACACACTCCTTTCCCCGCTTGGTGGATGGGAGGCATGACATGTAATCCATTGAGATGGATTCCCATGACCTGTCAGGAGTATGAAGAGGGGTGTACAGGCCCTGTTTCTTAGTGGTCGGTTTGGAAATAGCGCAGGTAGTGTAGGACCTGATATAGTTGCTGACCTCTTGTCGAAGTTTCGACCAGTAGAATTGTTTCTATAGCATCGCCACTGTCTTTTCGACACCGAAGTGTCCTATCGCCATATTGTAGTTGGATTCCTAGATCATCTTCACTCGCTCACTTGATGGAACACAGATATGGCCTAGATGACACAACAACCCATCTTGAAGATGGAAATTATCGACAACTGCGTTTGCACACAACATTTGGTAAGTGGTGGAGAAGTCAGGGTCTGTCTCATAGAGTTGGGTCCATCCAGATGTCTCATGGCCACAAGAGTCTAGCACCATAGTGAGTGACGCGACTGGTGGTCTGCGGAGGAAATAAACAATGTGATTGGTGCTTCCTGGTTTATACTTGATGTTGAGGTGGAATTGCTGCAAGTATGTGGACCACTTTTGATAGTGGTCATTCTGTAATTTTTCTTGTGTCTGCATGAACTGCAGTGGCTTATGATTAGTGTGGATGACTGTCTCCTTCCCAAGAATGTAATGTCTCCACTGGCGGTAGGCTTGCACAATGGAGTACATTTCTTTGTCATAATTAGGGTACTTACGGACAACATCTGACAATGTCTCACTATGATAGGCCATAGGGTGGCTATGCTGAGTGAGAATGATGCCCATATCATAGTCTGAAGCATCTGTCTCATTCTCAAAGGGATGTTGTAGGTCTGGTAGTGAAACTACCGGGGCTTAGCACAAGCGGTGCTTCAAATAATCAAACACTTGTTGTTGGGACCGGTCCCACACAAATTTTTCCTTACCACCACCCCTGTTTATTTGACTGAGGGTGCATGCAATATGGGAGAATCCAAACACAAACGTGCGGTAGAAATTGGCAAGGCCCAAGAAGCTCCAAATCTTAGTGAGTGTTGTCAGGGCTGGCCAGTCACGGATGACTTGGATCTTGGATAGATCCACATGTACACCATGATGATCAATGATGTAGCCCAGGTAATGGACTCTGTCCATGCCGAAAGAGAATTTTTCCAAGTTGGCGTATAGCTTGTGCTATCGCAGGGTGTGCAGAACCTACTGAATATGTTGCAAGTGTTCGGCCCAAGTCTTGCTATAGATTAGAATGTCATCGACATACACCACTATAAAAGTATTGGTGAATGGTCACAAGATATAGTCCATAATCCTCATGAAAGTGTTTGGAAAATTTGTCAATCCAAAGGGCATGACCAACCATTCAAAAAGGCCTTCCTTTGACTTGAATGTGGTCATCCATACATCTGTATGTTCTATTGGGACTTGATGGTAGCCAGACTTCAGATCAATCTTACTGAAGTATTTGGCCCCCATGAGTTGATCAAGGAGGTGGTTGATTCGGGGAATCGGGTACCGGTTTTTTATTCTGATTTTATTCAGAACCTGGTAATCAATACAGAGTCGCCAGGTTCCATGTTTCTTCTGTACCAACATGATTGGGCTCCCCCAAGGTGATGAGATGGGGTGGATGTGCCCCTTGTGGAGTAGTTCTTGGATCTGTTGCTTGATATCCTCATTCTCTAACAAAGAGGTACGATACACTAGTCCATTGGGAAGCGGTGCGTCGGGGGTTAGATCGATGGGGTGCTTGACCTGGCAGTGCAGTGGTACCCCTGAAGGTGAGGATAAGATATCTGAGTATTATTCCATGACCTTATCTACCTTCTTCTGCTATGTGGAGAGGTTGGCCATAGAGACCCTGGATGTGGCTGTGATAGTTCGCTTATTATGATAGAGAATCACAAAGAAGACAAAATTCCTTGTCTAAGAGATGACCTGCCTGCATTTCTTAGCAAAGATCAAGGAAATAACACTAGGTGGGATTGCCTCGGTTATCCTGTACAATTTCCTGTTCAAAGTAATAATAACACTACGAGGCCTAGACTCATATACATCATGACATTTTCATAAATAAGATTGGCCCAAAAGAACATCACAAAATTCGAGAGGAGCAACATCAGACAATACCTCATCTTTGAAGGGCTTGATTCCATATGACAATCGACACTATTGGTTGACACAGAGATCACTTCCTTGGTGGAGCCATCCAATTGTGTAGGGTTGTGGGTGTGGCATTGTTGGCAAGTCTAGTCGCTTGACGACCTCTACTAAGATGAGGTTCTTCTGGCTACTGCTATCAACAATGAAGTGCAATGAGGTGTCTTTTACCCACATCTGTGAATGGAAGAGGTGCTCTCCTTCTTATGGCTCATCTAGTTCACCAGGCTGGAGCTTAGTGGTCGCAACAGTGGCACTGGGTTCTGTGTCAATGATCTATCTTCCCCTTTCTAGTTTTGGCTCAAAGTCAGAATCCACATCTGATTCAGAGCCTTTCACTTCGGCCACCAATGACTGTTTTGAGCAGCAGTCAACAATGTTATGCCAAGGGATCTTATGGAAGTCACACCACTTCCCGATATCTTTCTTTGTATTTCTGGTGTCCTTCTTTGCTTGTGGCTTGGACTGGTAGTCCTGATCCTGTCAATATTTGCTCTATCCTTTGTTTTGTGTGTTGGGGCCACCCTTCCTTGGCTTTTTTTGTGAGGGGTTCCCAAGCCCAAATTGCTGCATCTTTTGTTTGAGCTTCTGCTCCATTTTGACGGCATATGGGTAGGCTACGCCCAAGGATGATATGTACAAAAATTGCATTTTGGTATGGATGTATCTATGAAAAGCACCGCAATACTTGAGCACCAGATGTCACTCCAAATTTTTGATACCTAGCTTAATGCACAAGGTATGGAAGATATTTGTGAAATCTGGCATTGCTTGGTCTCTTTCTTGGCGCAGTGTGGTTCATTTGGTATATAGGTCGTCATAACTTCTGACAGGGTAGTATTGTTCCTTAATAGCATCCTTAAAGGATTTCTAGGTGGCCATGAATGAAAATAATGAGGTTTCCTCTGTTTCCTTTTTCTCACAGAAGGTTTCCCACCAATATTTGACATGGGGAATGATTTTGAGGAGCACAGAAGTAATCTTTTCTCTATTCAAAAAGTGATGGACAAAAAAATACCCTTCTAGTAGATTCAACCACTTGTCTACAACATATGCATCTATCTGACCTTAAAATATAGGAATATCAAAGTTTATTTGTACCTTGAAGGGGGCAACACCTCCATTCGAAGAAGATGCATCCCCTGTTGGTAGCCGCCGAAGGATTTGCACGAAACTATCCATCATCTCGTTCCTCTGTTGTGTGAGGGCTTACTCAATCAATAGTTTGAAAGGATCTCCTATCCTGTCATATTTCTTTTCTCCTGCCATTAAAGGTCGCTTGGGCATGCGAGAGATTCTGTCCTCAAGAGAAACAAGCTCGAGACCCAATTCTTTGTACTTCGACCTCATTGGGGACATGCATTAAGACGACAAGGAGAAGGCCGCTCTGATACCACTGATCCATATTTTATGAGCAAAACAAAATGAATATAGATTATTAATAGGTTCTTAACACAAAATAATAGAGATACAGTAAAATTGGTTTTCTATTCAATAATGAAATAAGATGAAACTGTAAAATGCAGCGGAAACAAGCTTGCTGGAATGGTGGCAGCTTATCTTTGAGAAGAGATGTGACGGCTGTGCGCATTCACAAGAAGATGATTACAATGAGGCTGTGAAGGCATTTTTACAATAAACAAGAATGACAAAAACCATAGACATCCAAAAACCTAACCCTAGGATATGAAGCGCCAAAAGTCATGTGGGCCCCATTTGGGTAAGTTAGTACATCAACTTCCCGAGGTCGTAACTTTTGCATACGATCTCCATTTTAGGCATGTGATAGCCCGTTGGAAATGTATCATTGAGGATATTCATTTTGAGGGCTCAATCATGCCTTCATATATCATTGAGGAGGTCCATCCCAAAAAACCTTCATTTAGGCCCTCAAAATGGCCTCGGAAATTAAAACAGCTAAAAATAGTAAATTGTCAAAATTGTCAGAAAACTGTTTTGACCTAGTTGGAAATGGTGGGTGGCCACTGATATCCATCTATATCATATTTGTTTGGTGCATTAGGCTTGGTTGGCTATTGATTTTCTACCAAAATTATTCTCTCTGTCAAGGTCAAGGTGCTCGGGGGTGGCATTCGTGCCTATGGTTGGGTGACAATATTGCTATATTGGCTATGGTTAAATGAGCACACCCACTTTTCTAACACATTTGACCCCAATTATGTTGGTTATTTATGCGGGATCAACTACTTATGTACATTACTCTATTCTTGTATGTTTGTATCATCTTGGGGGGCCTGCTCATTCTAATCAGTGTCATGGTGGTTCTTGTTTCCCTGACCTTCTTGAGGTACCTCTTCATGCTCTTCCCAATCGGGTAGTTCTATGTTTACTTTTTCGGTTGAGTCATCATAGTTTACTTCTTTTGTCTAATTCGACATTATCTCTTAAGAAGAGACTTCAATTCTAGGCTTGATTTTCGTTGTTAGTTGTGCTGGGGGTCTTTGACTGGTCCTTTCTCTTCTATAATTTGGGTTGGATCAATTAGTGGGGAAACCCATGTGAGGTCAACGGTGTAATTCCTTGTTCTTTTATTTCTAGGAACATGGTCGATGATGTTAGAAAAATAGGATCGTGGAGTAATAAAATAAAATAAATTTGGAAATAAAACACAAAAGATACACAATACAATAGAGACAGATATATGTGGTTCATCTACTGTGGGCTAAGTCCACTAGAGAAATGGTCAGTTCCTTCCTTTTTATTATCCATCAAAATGAAGGGATACAAACTACAACACTTCTTCCATAAGTTTCTCTTCTTTCTCTCACAATATGCTCTCTTAGAATAAAATATTCACTCACATACATAACTGCAATGCAATTCCTTATTAAAGAGGGTTTCCTTCTAGGGAAGAAAACCATAACATAACTTCTACCGTCAGATATGAAACCTTATAATGAATGGTATAGATTGACTACGAAATTACAATATTTTACCATTATCACCCCCCCCGGACTCCCCTGGTGACAACAGTGGGGGGGAAATCCCCCCCATACCCTCGTCAGGAAATGGGATCAAAAGATGACTAAAAAAAACCTCTGAATCAGAAACATAATCAGGGTCCACAACCAACATATGGGATGAGTCATGTGGGTGGATTTTGGTCAACCACATCTAGGAGAGTGAGTCTGATAGTGTTGGAATCCTACTGATCCTCTAGCCTTTACTTTTTTTGGCGCTTTCTTTCCACCTGATTCTCTATAGTTTCCCTAGATTTTGTGAATATAATGTGATTTTATCTGATTTGATCCATGAATTCCTTGTATGCAGGGACGATTCTTGATTTCATATTTTTTCAAATCATGGCCGCCTCTCGTTAGTTTTATTTTCCCTTTTCTTCCACCCACTGGAGTATTCTCTTGACAATCATGTTGAAAGTTTGTTTCAACGTTGGATCATGAAAATTGATCGACTAGTCAAATTTGAAAATTCCTTTTCAATTGATGTCGATTGGTTGGGAATCCAACTCGACTGGTTATTTATATTTTATTGGAGCCACCATTTATTGTTTTTTTTGTTTGAGTTTGCTTCACAAGGGACCCCAATTGAATCTTTAGATTGTCCACAAATGGTATGGTGTATATCTCAACATCCTTTTATTTTTCTTTCTTTTCATATGTGAGAGGAATTATACTATTCGAGTCTTCTTCCAAAATTTTTGGATGTACTAGAAACTCAGTATCAGTTTGCCTTTCTAACTCTTCAAAAATATGCAGTCATGTTGGTTGGTAAGCTAAGTCTTTTGGAGCTAGTGCCAAATTGTCTCCACACCATGCTTCGGTTATGTCAATACATAGATAAATGTGGCATGATATAGGTATGTAAAAAGTGGTGAGTACCTACACAAGAGATATAGCTAGCAGAAGAAAAAACACAACTTTCAAAGCTAAGAAGATGAGAGAAAAAATGGAGAGAAAAAAATGAGAATTTTATTAACCAAATGAATGAATGATAAAATACACATGGTATACTTTGTATATCTCAAATAATGCACCATAGTGTTGGTATAGAGAGATATGGGCACACTCATGCAATTATGGGAGTTAATTTCCACCTAGTCAACTATTCATGCAGTCTTCAGTTAACTGGACAAACCAGAGTGAACTGAGGAGGATATCAAGCATGCATAAGGAATGTGCCCTTGTAGTGATGATCCTAAGGTAAGTGTGCATTACTGGTGATGATCCCGAGGTCACTTGGTGATAAAACCAAAGTTACCCTGAATGACTCCACTTCACTAGTCAACTAAAGAGAATATTCTCCTAGAATGTAGGAGAGGTTTCTAAAAAATAGCAGAGCCAAATAATGACTAATAAGCATAGGAAAATAAGGAAAAAATATTGTAGGTGTGTGTAATATCTCCAACACCATCCCTGAACACTACTAAGTGGTAATGAGGAATGGGTCCCAACAACAAAGGCCATGTTAGGTACCCATGAACAATGCAACTAATAGGAGTGAAACTTCTTCTTAGTGAAAGTGTTGGTGAAGATGTTAGCAGTCTGTTTAGAGGAAGGACAAAAATGCAGGCCGATGATCCTCTCATAGATTAGATCTCTGATGTAGTGCATATAGATCTCGATATTGTTTTTCTATTTATACTACACAGGGTCTCTATAAAACTTGAGAGTACTCTAGTTGTCCCACCAAATGACATTCAATCTATGGAACTCGATGCCCAACTTGGTAAGGATGTTTTGTAGAGATAATACATGGATGGTGATTTTACCTACTCCTCTATACTCATCCTCAGCTGAAGATAGAGCAATAATAGATTGCTTCTTGGTCGACCAACTTGATTGAGGCAAGACATTTTTAGCCTGCAAATCAAATATGAATCCTTTATGAAGCCATGTGATTGCTCCATGTAAATATCCTATGGGATATATTTTTGAAGAAATGCATTCTTCACATGTATCAAATGGACTTCCCATCCTCTGGTTTCCACACTAGAAAGGGACAAACAAATAGAGTCCATATTCACTACTAGAGCTTATGTCTCATCGTAGTATATGCCATGAATTTGCTAAAATCCTTTGGAAATTAGTATTTCCATGAATCTACTAACTTGACCATCCATTCCACTCTTGGTCCTAGATACCCATCTGCATCTGACAAGCTTCCTTCCTGAATTAAGAAAACCCAGATCCCAAGTCTGGTTCTTAATAAGGGAGTTGTACTCCTCTTGAATGGATGATTCCAAAAATGGATTCCTTGAATCCTCACCATAGGTATACGGTGTTGGAGTTACTTCACACACACCTAGGATTTATTTTTCCTAAGGTTTTTCCTTTGTTTATTAGTCATTATTTAGTCTCCTATATTTTAGGCAGAATATTCCTCTAGGGAGAATATTATGTTCATTTTTCACTTCAGTTTGATCAGTTGAGTGGAGTCTAGATGCTACATTGGGATTATCACCATGCAACATTGGGATCATCACTAGCTAAAGCAAATTTTCCTTGGGATCATCACCATACTAGTCCATTACCCATTATTCCATGATATCCTCCTCACTTTACTCTATTTCAATCAATTAACATAAGACTGGCAGACTAGTTAACTCAGCTAGGTGGAAATTCACTCCCTTAACTACCCAAGAGACTAGACTGGGTGGAAGTTTACTCTCGTACCTACTGGTCTGTGTCTAGATCACTCTAGACCACCACTATGGTGCATTGGATTCTCCTCCCATGTGTATTGGTTGATTAATATAGAGTATATCATGTGTAAATAATCATTCATTCATTCGGTTAAGGATAATTCTTCCATTCTTTCTCTCCTTCTTCTCTTTTATTCTATTTTCTTTGCAACTGTGTATGTTAATTCCCAACTATATCTATTCTGTGTAGGTTCAACACATTTACATACGAGTATGAATACCGATACACATAACAATGCATAGGAAACATGGGCTTAGTGGTTGTGAGTACACAAGGAGGCTCCTTGAACTGAGATCGAGTCCTTCTGAGATCCGCTGGATCCCCAACAATATATCTTGCATCCTGAAGAGTGGTATGTGTCCATTTGGGCCTATTATTTGACTCCTAATATACCTATACTGATTGTGCATCTGCATGTTCTGAATCCTATGACTCTATATCAGAACTCAAAGTTGAAGTATATTATGAATGTATAGACTCATCATCTCTAACTAGTGGAAGGAAAAAAGTACCTACATGCATCTCCTATGGAGCATGCGATATAATTTCCTCAAACTGAACATTATTATCAATGATGAGTTGGTTTGTAGAGGGTTCAATGAGGTTGTATCCCTTCACACTATCTGGTTATCCAAAAAAGATACATGCAATACTCTGTGGATCAAGTGCTTTCCTATTTTCAAAGGGAATCCAAGCCCATGCACGTGAGATGAAGACACATAAGTGGGTGACTTCCAATTTTTCGTCGCTCCAAGCCTCGAAAGGAGTCTTATCCTTAACATGTCTATGTTCTAAATGTGATTGGCACGGTTAAGTGCCTCGTTCGAAATCTTGGGAAGAAGTGACTTTTCATGTATCATGCAGTTGGCCATCTCTTCGAGAGATCTATTTTTCCACTCAACAACCATGTTATTCTTCGGAGTATATGGTACCTTGTTTCTCAATTGTATACCAGCCTCAAGATAAATATTTTGAACATCTTTGTTTAGTACTTGCCACCATTATCTGTATATAGGGATTTGATATTTCTCCCTGATTGAGTCTCAACAAGTGATTTCAACTCTTTGAGATTCTCAAAGACCTCAGACTTTAGCTTAAGAAAAAATACTCAAGTATAACATGAGTAATCATCCAAAAATGTAAGCATGTACCTTGCCTTGTTGATGGATGGATGCAGGAATGAACCCATGAAATCAATGTGAATCAGATCCAATGGAGAGGAGGCCCTATGAGCCTTCCCCTTCTCGAACTTATCTTGAGGGCGCTTGCCAAGGACACATCCTTCACAAACCCCTTTGGAAAACTGGATATTAGGTAATCCGGTGACCATCCCTTTCTTTCCAAGCTGTTTCATGTACCTGAGGTTTAGGTGACCAAACCTCTTGTACCATAATATAATTTTGTCATCAACACGTGTAAGTAGTACAAAGGAATAAGGTTCAATAAACTTAGAAAAAGTGTATAACCCAGATTGATGAATTGCCTCCCCGACAACAATATTGGAGTTGTATTGCATGTTGACTATGGACATGGAGTTTGGTGTGAACTCCACCTTTTTTCTTGAACATGAGTGTGTAATCTGATACACTGAAAGAATATTCACGGAAAGCTGAGGAACATAGAGAACATTCTCAAAACATCAATGATATAGTTCTACTCTCCCTTTTTCGGATACCTCAGTAGGAGATTCATTCCCCATGAGGATAGGAGGAAAATTCCATGTAGTCAAAGAAGATAAGATATATTGTGTGGTATCCATATGGTGGGTTTCACCTAAATCCATGATCGAGGCATCAGGTGAAGAGTGAACATCGACTAATTCATGATGATTACTTTTGGGAGGATGATATTTTGGCTTCTTCTCATCATCCTTAGGAATTTCATCACTAAGGTTGTTCTTTTGAAGAATATTATTCATATGGTCTATCTGGTTCTTCATGCATGCGTATTTTTAATGGAATCCTAGATTGCAGTAGGTACACTTCTATCATTTCTTTCCTTTTCCATTTTTGGATCTCGATGAATCATTAAAGGGTTTGGATTACCCTTCCTGCTTCAACTTTGCATGTGACTTGGTTTTTCCTTTCACTTTGGATTTCTGACTTTGAGAACTACTTCCATCATGCACAACAAGTGCATGCGCTTTGGATTTTTTGATTACAAGCATTTTGATGAGTTTAACTTGCTCCTGAATCAGAGCCTCAATGAAGGTATCCAAAGAGGGCATAGTCTAGGATTCTATAGTAGTGAATCTATGAGTGTGGAATGTGGAAACAAATATGGAGCATTATGGACCAAGTTTCAATAAAATGGTGAGAACCATTCTCTTTTCCTCCTTTTATTTGTTGACCCCGCAAGCCTTGAGTTGTAGTAGCAAATCCTTGTACTTTGTGAAGAAATCCTGGATGTTTTCAAAACATTTCAGATCCAATGCAAGTAATAAAAAATAAAGCATGTGGATTCTCATCTCATATTTTTTTCCTAAGAGTACTTCCATGGTGCTCCATATCTCATTTGGATTTTTACAAGGTGATACATGAAACAACTACTAGTGGGACATGTGCATGCAAAGGGCTCCATAATCCTCATCCATTACATTGAGGTATTTTTATTTTTCAATGGATAATGTGGTTTATGTTTTCGTAGCCATGGTCAGCCTATACAATTCACCACCTCTAAGAAAAATCTCCATATTTTTCTTTCATTATAAGTAGTTGTACATGGTGAGAATTGTAGATGATGAAGATTCCATTCTTTCTATGTTCTTCAATGTTCAGTACCTGCAAATAAAAATTTTGGTGCAGTTTTTTCCTAGCATATTGTGGGATATGATACCATGTAAAATGTGGTGAGTACCAGCACAAGAGGTCTTGCTAGCAAAATAATGAACACAACTTGAAAAGGTAAGAAGATGAGAGAAAAAATGGAGAGAAAATAATGAGAATTGTATTAACCAAATGAATGAATGATAAAATACACATGATATACTCTATATATCTCACCTAATGCATGATAGTGGTGTTATAGATATATATGTATACACTCAAGCAATTACGAGAGTCCACTGCCACCTAGTTGTAGTAAACTAGCCATGCAGTATTCAGTTAACTTGATAGACCGAAGTGAAATGAGGAGGATATCAAGCATGCACAAGGAATGCACCTTCTTGGTGATGATCCCAATGTAAGTGTGCATTACTGGTGATGATCCTGAGGTTACTATGTGATAAAACCAAAGTTACTTTGAATGACTCCAGTCTGCTAGTCAATTGAAGAGAATATTCTCCTAGTATGTAAGAGAGGTTACTAAAAAATTGGATACCCTCAATAATGACTAATAAAAATAGGAAAAAGAAGAAAGAATATCCTAGGTGTGTGTAATATCTCCAACAAGGTAGTACTCGAGAAACTACTTTCTTAACCCTCCATCTCTGAGAAACGTTCTTAATATTATGGACCTAGTTTTTGAACATTACATTGGTCGGGAATGAATCTAACGAACACCCTGCAGCTGGTGGGAAAAAATGATAGTTATCCATGGTTGGTACTCTTATTTCTATGAAGATGGATTTTCCATTTGGACTTATGTGACTCATGGCTATCCATATGAGGAGAGAGGGAAATATGATCTCTTGCCATTTATCCTAACATTCCATATAGTTTCTCTTCATGATGTTTATTAGGTTCTCCAACCAATTGAATCTCTCCCCACTTTCTTGAATTTGACCAATAGGCTCCAACATTCTAAGTTTAACATCAAATACTCAGCTTGCAGCGGTGAAGCACAATGAAGCAATTATACAGGTCCATTTTTCATGCTATTCTTTGACCTTGTTGATGATGAAACACTTTGATTTTTTTCTGAGATCAACCCTGTGAGCTCCTGTATCTAGAAGGTCCCACCTTACCTAACATCCTTATATAAAGAAACTAAACTCAATCCAGGACTTTTATTTTGTTTTTTTTATTTAGATATATATAATTAAACTAACTCACTTATAGTGATATGTATAAAATGATTATAATTATAATTACAAAACAAATGACATCTTTAATCTTTAATTCAAAAATATGTAAATTCCAAGAGTTGTTAAATTTATCATAAATATACCTGGACAAAACTTGGATTTTAAAATCAAGAGTCTAGAGGAAGAACATGAAAACTACAACTATTGTGACATTTCACCGAACACTTAGCAGACATGCAAGCTACAACCATTAATGCATTTCATCAGACACTTTGGATGCATGAAAGCTTGCATTTCCTCAACCACTTTTCACGCAGGCAAGATACAACCATCGCGACATTTTGTCAAACACTTTGCATGCATGCAAGATACAACCATTGAGGCATTTATTCAAACAATTTTCCTACATGCATGCTACATGCATAATCTAAAGTAGATAATGTCCATAAATAATCATAAATAGCTATGAAAAGATATACATGAATAATTATAAATAATGTTCACAAATAATTATACATAATTATTGCAGGTTATGCTAGTTACCTCATTTATTGGAAAAAAAACAAGTTTAATTTTGAGATATCTCATGATTACATTTGCTACATAGTATATTGTGGTAATGGGAATTATTTTTTCAGTTCTCATTAAAAAAAAAACCGTAATAATATAATTAAACCCTAGTGCATATGGTGTGAAATATTGACGTGAGAACTGAACATTACTCTGTTTCTTTTTACAAGCCACAGACCAATAGTGGTTGCAGAATGTGAAATTGCATGAATGGATGGATTTGGGATGAATTTGAATATTTACTTATACACACTCTATTAAGAAACATGGTAAATACATCCAATAAGAGTTTTGGAAATATACACATAAACAATTATAATGTCATGAAATATCTATAAATAGTTGTGAAAAGATACACATAAATAGTTATAATTAATATTCAATGTACACACTCTATTAAGAAATATACTAAATGCATCTCATGAGAGCTCTAGAAAATATACAGATAATTATAATGTCATGAAATATCTATAAATAGTTGGGAAAAGATACACATAAATAATTATAAATAATCATTTAATATACACACTCTATTAAGAAATATGATTGGTTTTCTCTTGAAATCAACTTACAGGTGGTTTCTCTTCAGCCATGGATGACTAAAATTCGAGTACTAAGCGGGAAGTTTCAACAAATAAAATCTCAAAACATATATAGAGAATATAACAAGCAAGCTGACCAACTCTCAAAACAAACAATGCTACTGGATGATGATGGGTTATACTATGCAGTGGGTACATGAGTACAAATAGAAAGTTACGAAAGATTAGCTGTCAACTAATATGACATTGCATCAATGATGCAGTAACTGTATAATTTTTTGTCCTTTTGAATTTGGCAAGTTAAAACAAAAGAAATATACTACTATGTTTTATATCTATTTCTTAGAGTGTATGACAAAGGAAATGTAATGTAGACAATACTTATAGATGTTAATATTTTTGATGATGTATAAAGGAACTAAAGGTTTGTTCCAGCACACATATTTTGTAAAAGACTTTATTATATTCACTAATATAAGTATTTTTTTCTTACTGAAAGAAAAGAAATATATGAAATGCATCCCATGAGAGCTCTGAAAAATATACAAATAATTATAATGTACAGAAATAACTATAAATAGTTGTGAAAATATACACATAAATAAATATAAATAATAATTCAATATACACATTCTATTAAGAAATATAATAAATGCATAATTTTATAAGAGATGCTACATAAGGACATATGATGGGGAAAGTCAATGTCCAAATGGAGAGAATAGTGGGTGATTGGATGGAACTGTAAGTATTGAAAGCTTAAAAATGAATATTAGTTTAAGAGTATGATCTCTAAAATACATTCTCTCACAAACTTGGAAGTAGACTACAACAATAATTTTATGGACAACATTTGTAGGACAAGAATCATTACAAATAATTAAACAAAGATAGTCAATTTTTTCTCATTCTTGATGAAATCTGTAGAATATTGAAATAAATAGAAGAAGAAGAGAGAAACATTTTATCTTCAAGTGCAACTTCTTTTCCTTTAACCCTACACAAAAATTACTTTCACATATTCCATATAGTTCTTTGGTCACCTGAAATGTTAGCTAAAATAAATACCACCTAATAGTCAATAGTTGACCTCATATAATTAAATTGTAGAACTAAACATTTACCTAAAACCAATTGATTTTCTCCCTTTAACAGTTGCACCCAATTTTTCAGTTTACCACCCAACCTTATCCAGGGAAACATTCTCCCCCTAGAACCCCTGAGCTGTAAGAGCTCACATACAATACTGAGATAGAACAATAGAGGGATAATAGGCAATCTGAGGAAGATAATTCTCTCTTCCTTCCAACACCACTCATATATTACTCAACCAAGAAAAACTACCTAGACATTTAATTCAAAGAATCAAGAATCATTTCAAGAGCATCTGGTTACTCTCCAGCCCCCCCCATACCATGGGGGTCCTTTTGTATTTATAGGCTTTGAGAGAGGTGACACATCACCCTCTCATGAAAAATTAGTTATTTTTTTAAAATGAAATCATTTGTATTATTCACCACCCCCGTTGAGGTGGCAATCCCACTTTTTTAAATTTTTTAGCTAAATAATTAATTATCTTAACATTCACCACCCCCATGTGTCATTTTGGTATTATTTCCTCGGAATCATTTTTTTAAAATTAAATATTTCATTTTTTTATTAAAAAAATAACTTGAAGTTGAAATCCTCTAAAAAGTGGGTAAATTTTGAATTAGATTAATCTAAGATTTAACCTAGGTTAGCTTACCTAGTTTATTTTTACCCCTAACGGGTGATTTTCTACTAGATAATAGGGATTATGCACTCGTATTGTATACCTCTCTAGAATTATTAGGACTCCACATCCTTGCCTTGTACCTAAGACTTCATGTCTTAGTAGATTTAGGACTCCACACCCTAATCATTTTCATAGATCCAAGACTCCACGTCTTGATATTTCATGCGTATAGAAATCTATTCCCTAACCTCCATGGCTTCTCATCTATTCTTCTCGAAACTCCACGTTTCCCTCAAGGTATTGGTTGTGAGCTCATAACCATATGAGGGTATTGTTGGCAAGGTCTTATTTCCCTAGAACTGCATATATCATAAATACATAGCTTAAGATCACCAATTTAAAATTCATAATAAATTAACTTAATCACATTTTACCCAAATTTGTACATGACTTCGAGAGTCATTTATGATCCGAGCATCCTTTTCAGCCAATGACTAGTTCCTTGCCAAATCTTATTCATTACATGGTTAAGCATACATAATCATGAAAATCATGTAACATCACTATATCATAATCAACTATTTGTTCCACACAACAATGATCATCCACTTCACAATCATATATCCTAATCCATGTGACTAACTAGATGTAGAAAAGAAACATACACATAACAAGTTCTTAATCAAAATTTATCTAAAACACATAATCATAAACATAAGAACACATAAGCTAAGATACAATCATGTACATATAATATGTGCATATATATTAGTGTTCAAAATTTAAGTGACCCAACCAAGTCCATAATATATAAGTCAAGAATACATAATCCATCAAAAATCACGCTCTTCAACTGTCACAAAACTATACTATTCAAAATGGGACACTACATAGTTCCCCTCTTCGGATAAAATTGGCCTGAAGTTGAATTAAAAAAAATAAGGAAATAACAAACACATATTATATGCATCCTCCCAAGTAGCGGAACTAGGACTATACAGGTACCATTGGACCTTTACCTGGTCCACCATGTGATGCCTGAGTTGTTGAGTGCGATGGTCCAATATACAAACTAGCTATGTCTTCAAATTCCCCTCGTCCATTACTTGAAAAT
Source organism: Picea engelmannii (assembly GCA_009831015.1). Taxonomy (NCBI): domain Eukaryota; kingdom Viridiplantae; phylum Streptophyta; class Pinopsida; order Pinales; family Pinaceae; genus Picea; species Picea engelmannii. The sequence continues at coordinate 37,856 of ML807297.1, forward strand.
GATGCCAATCTAAAATATGAGAAAGATTGTGAACATGTTTACACAAATTAAAACATGAAACAAATCATGCATATGATGAAGAACTTGAGGTAGAGCAAGTCGATATGCCATGGGTACAATATTTTCAAATATATCAAAAGGCCCAACAAAACAAGGAGATAGTTTAGATCCATTTCCAAATCCATTGGAACTTTTCTAAGGTTTTACTTGAAGAAAGACAAATTCCCCCTCTTCAAAACTACGATCCATTCTATGCATATCATCATAGCTCTTTTGTCTATCTTGTGCCTCCTTTAATATTTTCCTTATATGAGATACCTTCTCTTCAATTTATTGAATCATTTTAGGTCATACCAATATTTTATCTTGTAGTATGTCCCAACTTAGGGGTGTTCTAGAAGGTATTCCATATACAATATCATAAGGTGCCATACGAAGAGAATGGTGATAACTATTATTGTAAGTGAATTCTACTAGAGGAAGATATTCTTCCCACTTGGTTTGCTGATCCATCACATACATTAAGAGAATATCTTCTGAGACTTAATTCACTTTTTCAGTTAGACCATCTGTTTCCAGATGATAAGCTATAATAAATTTAATCGAGTTTAAAGGGATTCATGAAAACTATTCCAAAATCTACCTATGAAAATAGATGCCCTATCTGATATGATTTTCTTAGGTAAACCATGAAGTCTAACAATATCCTCAATAACTACATTTGTTATATCAGGGGCTTTGTAAATATCTCTAATATGTATAAAATGATAACTCTTTGTAAGTTTGTCCACCGCTACCAAAATTGAGTTGTGCCTTCTGACTGTTTTAGGTAATTCAACAATAAAATCCATAAATATTTCCTCCAAATTGGACTCTGGAATGTTAAGGGGTTACAACAATCCTGTTGGATGACCATGTTTTTCCTTGACTAGATGACATTCTAAACACCTTTTCACAAAAAGAGCTATATCCTTCCTCATGCCAGTCGAAAAGAAAGTTTTCCTTAAATTTTCATACATATTTTCAACACCAAGGTGGGCCATAGATAAAGAATGATGAGATTCTTTCATAATGAGCTCCCATAGTCCATCTCTATCTAGAACTACAATTTTCTTCATGAATCTCACCATTCCATCATCATCACAAGAATACTCCTCCATCTTGCTTTTGCAAATATTTTTCTCATACATGACAATTCTAACTTCCTTACACCAATCATCTTCATCTTCTACCCTCAAAATGTGAACTCGTAAATCAACCTTCAATGGAATTACCGAGAATATGTGTGGTCTTCGACTGATTTCATCAACCACTTTATTCAAAGTACCTCTGATGTAAGTTATGCTAAAATCATACTCGCTTAAGAACTCTGACCACTGTCTTTAACTAGCATTCAGATCACTTTGAGAAAATATATGTTGCAATCCTCTCTGATATGTCTTTAATTCAAATTTCCTACCCACCATATAATGATGCCAAAGCCGCAAATCATGAACTATGGATACTAGTTACAAATCATGAGTTGCATAGATTTCTTCATGCGACCTTAATTTAAGATAAGCATAAGCAATCACTCTTCCATATTGGGATAATACTACGCCCAATCCCTCCTTTGATGCATTGGTGCATACTATAAATGGTATATCCATATTTGGTACCTTTAATATTGGAGCTAAAGTCAAACACTTCTTGAGTTTGTAAAAAGCCTGATCACACTCATCTATCCACTTAAACTTTTCTCCCTTCCTAAGCAATGATGTAATTGGTTTAGCTATTTTAGAAAATCCTTCCATGAATCTTTTGTAGTATCGGTTGGACATAGTGTCATTAATGTGTTGTCAATGATGTCAAACAGTATAACAATATGCAGAGTTCATGTCAAATAAATATATCCAGTATGACAGTATGCAGAGATTAAAAAGATCAGGAGGGTTAGCGACTGAAGATCAGAAGATCAGAAAAGATGACGCACATGAAACTCATAAGGTAAAGCACCAGATCAATGACAGGGATGGATTGTGAAGAGAAAAAGGAGAATTAAACAATGTGTTATTCCCAATCCCGCAATTAGTCTAAACCGTCAGATTACAAGAGAAGGATCATTGGAGAACTAGTCAACGATCAGATCAAATCAGGACTATTGGATATGCAAATGCCGGATCAATGACAAGGATTGATTGCAGAGTGCAAAGGGAGAATTAAAATATACGTTATTTCCAATCTTTCAATTATTCTAGATCGTCATATCTCATCGATTCAAAGATCAACTACTGTGGTTGACTCACCAACAATCACACAACTTTAATTAAACCACTCACAAGTTATGGTTCCACAATCCACATGGACCGTTGGATCAATTTAAGTGGAAGGATAGGATAAGTAAAGACGAAGACTGTCTGATATGAAGTCCTGAAGTAAATGAGCACCATCTGATCTATTCAGAGTGATCCAAGGTAGTAGTGGTCAACTTCAACGCTGACCACTTTGGGAGAAAAGGGTTGAGAACAAGTAAGATCACCTGAAGGATGAAGTACCAAAGCAAATGTGAACCATCCAATATGAAGAACACGTTGGGAGATATCAGGACCTTCATATCATGTTTAGTGGAAGGATAGAGTAAGCCATAAATGTCCTGAAATAAATGTAATCCATTTGATCTGAGGAAACACTTCGGAAGGTATCCTGACTGTCAGATTGAGGGAAGTAGAAGGACATGATAAGAAAGGACAAAGGCCCAAAATCCTGAATGGCTGAATTTCCGACAACCGTTGGATCATGTTAAGCCTTTCATGTTAAAGAATGACAATTGGATGAAGTCAAGTTACTCGAGTTTTACACTTTGGATAATATCACTTCGGGGGAACTTGAGAGTGGAGAAATTGAATTACCCGAAGTCCCGAAAGTTGAAGTTCTGAAGTCACAAGGATAAGACACATATCACTCATTTTGAGAGCCCATGTCATCAATAGTGACGTCAGCAAGGACACGTGGCATAATCAATTGATAAGAAGTGTCAAGGTCCCATAGGTACTTTAAGAATACGTAATCCATGAATCTAGGTGACACGTGGTAGCCACTCAGGAAGTTCCATGTCAGCAAGTGACATCAACAAGTTACGTCACTCCAGGATTTTTTACCTCGGGAGTCTCACCACCAGCAAATGACCTAAGTTCTGATGTCTCGAAGTGGACATGAATCATCCGATCTGAAGAATACTTTGGGAGAATTCTCAACCGTTGAATATTATGGACACTCATTTGTTGTTCGGGATATTATTAAAGAGGTTGGAAGTCGCAAAGGATGAAGTCACAAAGTATCGACAGTCATCCATCTCATCGTGAGATTAAAACATGACCGTTGATTTTGATAAGTGATCAAGCACTCACTTGGACTAGCATCTGGTCACCACCTGAGGTCGTATGGAATACAGAAACAAAGGGTGAAAGATGAAGCAACACTTAAATTAATATGCTCGTGGTCCTGCGCATATGGTCATATGTAAATGGTTTGAAGGAAGCGCCTCAACAAAACTTAGTTTCTGCAATATTTAAAGAGATATGGAATTGAGTTAAAAGGAAATCGATCCATACCTATGATGGATTTATGAAAATAACTCTCACTAAGTTAAAATAATTAACGTTAATGGTTGAATAATAGTGATTATTGTTAATATTAAAATGAAGAGGTGCGATGGTCCAAACAATGGGTAAACATGTTTCATAGCTCACACCAGTTGGAAGCATATATACACGAGAAAGAGTAGTGAGAAGAAAGTGTCTTTGCATTTCAGATAAGAAGATCAAAATTGAAGCAAAGTCCAAGATGAAGAACTGTTAGTTATAAGGTACCTGCCAATGTCTTATTGAAGATCAAGAACAAAATAAGACATAGCAACAATTATGCAATATAGTATTTGATAAAGAAGAGCTTTATTGGACTGCAACATATTTATTGAAGATTAAATGACAGAATCCAAAGAGAAAGAGATGAAGTTTGATTGCAAATAACCAGAAGACCATACAAGAAGAGGTTGCAACAGACAAGTAGAAATTACAGTAGTTAATGATTCTAAGAATACTTGAAGACTTGATAGTATTTTTGTGTGTTTATGAACACCTTGAACAGAGTATGGTAAACAAGTTATATTTGTTATAACCCGCATAAAGGGAGGAAGGGTGGAGCAAGGGAAAACAAGTCAAAGTCAAAAATTCAAATTTGACAGGACTTGTATTAATGGTTGCATGAATCAAATTCAATGAAGATAAGAAGAGATTGAATTGCATTATGAAATTAAGGGTGGTTGGGTGGTGCAAGGACAGGTTGGAGCTTGCAAGGGAGTAGGTACTTCCTTGTTAGTTGTAGCTGATAAGATAGGGTGTCATAGCCTCCTTCCAGTTGTAGCTGGTAAATAGGGTGTCAAAGCATCCTTTCAGTTGTAGATGATAAGCTAGGGGGTCATATCCTCCTTCTAGTTGTAGCTGGTAAATAGGGTGTCAAAGCATCCTTTCAGTGGTAGATGATAAACTACGGGGTCATATCCTCCTTCCAATTGTAGTTGGTAAATGGGGTTTAGAAGCATCCTTTCAGTCATAGCTAAAGAAACTTGGGGACAGTCTCTCCATCAAGTTGTAGCTTGAAAACAATTTTGTAAAAGAACAATTTATTAATGAGAAAAGAGTTGGTGGTTTTTCCCTGTTGGGTTCCATGATAAAATCTTGTGTTCATAAGGGTTTGTTGTTAATCATATATTTCTTAATTGAATAATTAATGTATGTTCTTAATAATGATGGAATTGACAAGAAAAAGTAGGCAATACTAATTCACACCCCCCTCTCAGTATTGTTGGATGTTCCATCAATTGGTATCAGGGAAAGGTTCCTTTAAGAACAGTCTAACAAACTGAAACGAAGGTCAAATTAAGAACACATGGATGGACAAAAGATTTACACTGTGAATGGAACTCCAATACCTGGAAAAGAAGAATACATATTTTTCAGTACAAGAATGGAATGTCATCTGAAGGCATTGGGAACTGAATTATGGAATTCAGTGATTACTTCCCACCAAACAGAGTAAGGACTCCAACTAAAAAAAATCCAAGAAAAGTAACTCAATGACAATGAATACAACCTCGATGGATTACCTGATGATGTCAAAGAGAAGATAGGTGAATGTAACTCTGCAAAGGAACTTTAGGACAAGATAAAAGACCTCTATGCAAATGAAGTATTTCAATCAGAACAAAGTTCAGTCTACAAAAATTCTAGTGACGAAGATTCTTTTGAAAAAGACTTAGACATTAAAGTATAAGTCAATCTTGAAGTTTAGCTTGAGAGTGCTTTGGATGAACTGAGAAAATATAAACAAAGGTGTAAAAAACTAAAGGATCTCATGTTGGAGCAAAGGAGGAAACAAGTTTCAAAGAATAAAGAACTGGAGAAAATCATAGTTAAATTTAGAATCCAAGTCCAACTGGATCAAGAGAGATTGGAATCCTTGGAACAATCTCTTAATAAGGAGCAACAAAAGGTCGAAGAGATCAAACAAGAAGAACTAGAAAGAGAGGAAGAAAATCAGACCTTAAAAAGAAAACTAATGTCCTCACAAGAGGAGCTACACTGTTCAAGAAAAAAAGCATCCATTAGCATGGAAGAAGCCAAGATTTTAAAACAATAAGTTGTTGGAATTAAGGATCAACTGAAGACTCTTGAAAAATTCAATAAAGGAACTGAATGCCTTGATAAAATTCTCATTCTACAAATATTTCATTCCAACAAATCTGGCCTTGGATATGACCAAGTACACATGGTTAAAGGATCAAGTCCTATTACTTAGATTGATGTAGAAGATGGCAAGTGTTGTGATGATACCTCCAAATAAACAACTATGCAATAGAAGGATGACAAGAATGCAAACTCCTATGCTCAAGAACCTGCTCATCCTCCTAACAAGAGTAACCTCAAAAGAAATAGCAATCATAAGAAAGAAGACCAAAAAACTCCCAAGTACAAGAGTGAATCCTATGGCTATTGTTTTAATTATGGTCACAAGGTTGTTGACTACATAACCAAGAGACATAGGTTGAAAAAACAAGAAAACATATGAAGTTCAAGTGAAATGAAAGATCCTAACAACAAGACTAGGTTTGGGTATGTGAAGAAAGAAAGTACTATTTCCCCTACTTTCAATACTAACAAAAGGGATTTGACAAATGAATTCATTTTCAGAAGATCTTCACATATGTTCAGGGGTTATTGTTATTCATGTAATAACTATGGACATGAAGCTATGAATTGTAGAGCATATGGAAGGAAAAACTTAAGGGTTAAGAGATATAACCTTAAAGATAACCAAATAATAAATCAAGTTAAAAGCATAAATTATAACTCCTTTGCACCTCTACAAGAAAGGAACCTAGAATTCTTCACATTCCATAGTTATGGACATAAACCTACCAATTGAAGATTAATGCAAGTCTCAGAAAAACCAAAGATCATTATAAAGGAAAATAAGATTTGGAAAGAAAAAAAACAATTCTTTGCTGCCAGAACACATCAACAAAATGGGATTGCTAAAGGAATAGAACAGTCCTTGAAGCTGCAAGGACTATGCTCAATGAAACAAAATTATCTAATGGATATTGGAGTGAAGCTGTAAGCACAGCAATATACATATTGAACAGAGGTCAGCTCAGGATTAATAGTAATAAGACTCCTTATGAACCCTGGTTTGGAAGATCTCCTTCGGTAAAATACTTCAAGGTCTTTGGAAGTAAGTGTTACATCAAAAGGCTTGATGAGAATCTCAAAAATTTGATGCTAGATCTGATTAAGGTATATTTCTTGGATAAATTTGATGCATACAAATGCTAAAATATTAGGTTACATAAGATTGTTGAGAGTGCAGATGTCAAGATGGATGATTTAAAAACAATAAGGATCAAACATCAAGAGACTATACTTGACAATGAAGATGAAGATGAATATGATGATGAGTCATTTGGTACACAAGCAGAAGTTGTGAATCTTAGAAAGATGGTTTAGAAGTCAAACACCCAAATCAAGTTCTTGAAGAACTCCATGACCTTGGATGAGATCTTGAATAGTCAAAGATCACCGAATGAAAAATCTGGTTTTGGATATAACAAAGAAGAAATTATTACTCCTAAGAAATATGATGCATGTCTCTCATTTATAAAGTGAAGCCAGGTTTGATGCAGGTCCTTCATGTTCAAAGAATGAAAGAAACACTACAATTTCTAGAAGATCAGATCAAGGAAGACATCCAAAAGCTACTCATACACCTCAAACCTTGGATTGTAGGCATCATGAGAGAAAACAAGTTGGTAAGCTCAACAACAGTATAAGATGTTGGAACTGCAATCTTGTTGGACATATTGCTACACATTGTTACACTATGAGATGCTACAGTTGTGGTGGATATGGTGACAAATCCAATAACTGTTGGAACTCAAGAAGAAAGTTAGTGCGAAATGTTTCATACAATACCAAAATAAGAGTAAAGGAAACATGGAAGAAAAATGAAGTTGCAGTAATATAAAATCAGAGAACAAAGTTCAACAAACCAGGACATTCATAGATGTGGATAGAAAGGACTGAACAAGTGAACATGAGTGAAGTCAATTGTTGCAAAAAGAATTGCAGTCATGTGACAAGCATAGTATGAAATTTCTCAGACGACTTTAGAGCAATGCACAGTAGAAAAGTATAATGGATAGATATGGATACATCTGGATAGAGATAAATGAGAATCAATGGACATATCCAAGGTCGTTCAAAAAATATGAGCTACAGTTGCGTAGTGTTCTAGTAGGACAACAATATCCGCAGCAACAACATTATGATATACATGACATCCTGTAGATATAACAAGTGGAGAGACCTTTTCAGGAAGAGATACCCTTTTTATAAACAAAGGGGGAGAATAGTAAGAGGCAGAGAGAGAAGACAGACATGGGGAGTTATTCAATTATGGCACCCAGAACATGATTGAAGGGGCTATTAGTAGAGTTCAGATATTGATCAGTAGCATATATACAGATGGATCATAGGAGGATAAATCCTTTGCCATTAATTTCAAAGGGGGAGAGTAACTTCAGAGGAGATAAGCATCATCACAAGATGAGATTGTGTATGCAGTTGGTGTGTTTCCATCAATGACAAAGGGGGAGATTTTTGGACATAGTTTCATTAATGTGTTTTCATTGATGTCAAATAGTATAATAGTATGCAGAGTTCATGCCAAATAAATGTATGCAGTATGACAGTAGAGAAAGATTAAAATTATTAGGAGGGTTAGGGACTAAAGATCAGAAGCTTAGAAGAGATGATGCACATGAAACTCAGAAGGGAAAGCACCATATCAATGAAAAGGATGTATTGCGAAGATAAAAAGGAGAATTAAACAATGTTTTATTCCCAATCCCGCAATTAGTCTACACCATCATATTACGAGAGAAGGATCGTTGGGGAACTAGTCAACGATCAGATCAAATTAGGACCGTTGGATACACAAGGGCCACATCAATGACAAGGATTAATTGGAGAGCGCGAAGGGAGAATTAAACTGTACGTTATTTCCAATCCCACAATTATTGTAGATCGTCAGATCTCATTGATTCAAAGATGAACGATTGTGGTTAACTCACTAACAATCACACAACTTCAATTGGAGAGTTTGGATGATGAATTAAACCACTTTCAATTTATGGTTCTGCAATCCACATCGACCGTTGGATAAAGTTAAGTGGAAGGATAGAATAAGTAAAGACGAAGAGTGCCCGATATGAAGTCCTGAAGTAAATGATGATCATCCGATCTATTCAGAGCGCGCCAAGGTAGCAGTGGTCAACTTTGACACTGACCACTTAAGAAGAAAAGGGTTGAGAACAAGTAAGATCTCCCGAAGGATGAAGTACGGAAGAAAATGTGAACCATATGATATGAGGAACACTTAGGGAGATATCAGGACAATCAGATCATGTTTAGTGGAAGGATAGAGTAAGCCACAAATGTCCCAAAATAAATATAATTCATCTGATCTGAGGAAACACTTAGGAAGATATCGTGACCATTAGATTGAGGAAAGTAGAAGGACATGATAAGCAAGGCCAAAGGCAGAAAATCCTGAATAGTCGAATTCCTGAAAAACTTTGGATCATGTTAATACTTTTTGGGTTAAAGGATGACCATTGGATGAAGTCAAGTTACTCGAGTTTTACACATCAGAGAATCTCACTTTGAGAGAACTGGGAAGTGGAGAAATTGAATTACTTAAAGTCCTGAAGGTCGAAGTTCCGAAGTCACGAGGATAAGACATGTATCACTCACATTGAGAGCCCATGTCATCAACAATGACATCAACCAAGAAACGTGGCGTAATCAGTTGATGACAAGTGTCAAGGTCCCATAGGTACTTTAAGCATACCTAAGCCACAAATCTAGGTGACATGTGGAAACCACTCAGGAAGTTCCACATCAATATGAAATCAACAAGTTACGCCACTTTGAGATTTTTTACTTCGGGAGTCTCACCACCAGCAAATGACCTAAGTCTCGAAGTCCCAAAGGCCGAAGTCTTGAAGTGGACATGAGTCGTCCAATCTGAAGAACACTTTAGGAGCATTCCCAACCGTTGAATATTATGGACATGTGTCTATTATTTGGGAGATTTTTAAAGAGATTGGAAGTCACGAAGGACGAAGTCCTGAAGTACCGACAATCATCCATCTCATCATGAGATTAAAATGTGACCGTTGATTTTGATAAGTGATCAAGCACTTGTTTGGACTAGCATATGGTCACCACCTGAGGTCGTATGGAATAAAGAAACAAAGGGGGAAAGAGGAAGAAACACTTAAATTAATAAGCTCGTGGTCTTGCGCGTATGGTCATATGTAAATGGTTTGAAGGAAACGCCTCAACAGAACTCAGTTTCTGCAATATTTACAGAGATATGGAATTGAGTTAAAAGGAAATTGATCCATAGTTGTGATCGATTTACGGAAAAAACTCTCACTAATTTAAAAGAATTAACATTAATGGTTGAATAATAATAGTGATTATTGTTAATATTAAAATGAAGAGGTGCGATGGTCCAAACAAAGGGACACAATGTTTCATAGCTCACACGAGTTGGAAGAATATATAAATGAAAAAGAGTAGTGACAAGAAAGTGTCTCTGCAGTTCATATAAGAAGATCAAAATTGAAGGAGAGTCCAAGATGAAGATCTATTAGTTCTAAGGTGCATGTCAATGTCTTATTGAAGATCAAAAAAAAAATAAGACAGAGCATCAGTTATCCAATCTGGTATTTGATATAGAAGACCTTTATTGGACTACAACATTTTCATTGAAGATTAAATGATAGAAGCCAAAGAGAAAGAGATGAAGTTTCATTGAAAATAACAAGAAGACCATACAAGGAGAGGTTGTAGTAGACAAGTATAAAGTACAGTAGTTAATGATTCTAAGAAGACTTGGAGGATTGATAGTATCTCTGTGTCTTTATGAACATCTTGAACATAGTACAGTAAAAGAGTTATAAGTGTTGTAACCTACATAAAGGGAGGAAGGGTGGAGCAAGGGAAAACAACTCAAAGTCAAAAAGTCAAATATGATAGGACTTGTGTTAATAGTTGCATGAATCAAATTCAATGAAGAGAAGAAGAGATTGAATTTCATTATGAATTTAAGGGTGGTTGGGTGGCGCAAGGGTAGGTTGGAGCCTGTAGGGGAGTAGGTGCTTCCTTGTCAGTTGTAGTTGATAATGTAAGGGGTCATAGCCTCATTCCAGTTGTAGTTGGTAAATAGGGTGTCAAAGAATCCTTTCAGTGGTAGTTGATAGACTAGGGGGTCGTAGCCTCCTTCCAGTTGTAGCTGGTAAATAGGGTGTCAAAGAGTCCTTTCAGTGGTAGTTGATAAACTAGGCGGTAGTAGCCTCCTTCCAGTTGTAGCTGGTAAATGGGGTGTGGAAGCATCCTTTCAGTCGTAGCTGAAGAAACTTAGGGACAGTCTCTCCATCAAGTTGTAGCTTAAAAATAGTTTTGTAAAAGAACAATTTATTAATGAGAAAAGAGTTGGTGGTTTTTCCCTATTGGGTTCCACAATAAAATATTGTGTTCATAAGGGTTTTTTGTTCATCATATATTTCTTAATTGAATAATTAATGTGTGTGCTTAATAATGATGGAATTGACAAGAAAAAGTAGGAAATACTAATTCACCCCCCCTTTCAGTATTGTTGGATGTTCCATCAATATCTTACCATACCCATGAAACTGCACACTTCATGTACATTAGATGGTGCTGGCCATTCTGAAATTGCATCTATATTTGTTGGGTCTATAACTATGTCTTCACTAGAAATAATATGTCCAAGATAATGGATTTATGATTGGAAGAAAGAACATTTGGATATTTTGGCATAGAGCTTATTTTATCTCAAGCATTGAAAAACCAATCTTAAATGCTCCTCATGCTCTTCTGGAGTCTTGGAATAAATTAAGATATCAATAAGGAATACTTGAACGAATTTGTCCAAGTAATTATGAAATACCCCATTCATTAGGTTCATAAATACTCCCGGAGCATTAGATAACCCAAAAGGAACAACCACAAACTCGTAATGACCAAAACGAGTTCAAAAAGAAATTTTAGGAATATCGTGTTTCCTAAATCTAAGTTGGTGATACCCATATTGAAGATCGATATTGAAAAACACTGAGGCTCTCTTCATTTGATCAAATAAATCATCAATGCGAGGAAAATGATATTTATTTCTAATAGTTACTTTATTCAACTCCCTGTAATTAATACAAATCCAAAGTTATCCATCATTCTTCTTAACAAATATCACTTGATCTCCCTGAGGTGAAACATTGGGTCTAATCATACCCCGATCTAATAATTATTGAAGTTGCACCTGCAATTCTCTAAGTTTAGGAAAAAACTTTTGATAAGGATCTTTAGAAATTGGTTTGGTACCAAGATTTAGTTCAATGGAAAAGTCAATCTCATGCTTTGGAGGTATACCAAGAAACTCATCAGGAAAACCATCAACAAATTTTGAAAGAACTAGATATTTCTCTAAGGATGAAAGACCTCCCTCATTTAAGGTCATCACAACATACATTTTACATCCTTTTCTGAGACTCTGTTTCCTCTGCAATGCTGAAATCAGTCTAAGGGAACCATGTCTCTTTTCCCCTTGGAGAACCATCGATTGGCCCTCATCATTTACAAAATCAAGGGTCTTACTACCTACCAGTTATCGATAAAGAGTAGCATCGACTTTGGGAGTTTGAAAAGTTTTAGTGAGATTTAGTGTAGATTAGAAAGGAGTAGCACAAGGATTAAAATTGGCCATCTTAAAATGTCTCAAAATATCCATGACATATTTAGATTGAGAAATGAAAAAGTCATCACATAATGGTAATACTTAAGTTGTTTCTACACTTGAATCAAACTTGATCAGTTATATGTACTCCAACTTCCAAGCCAACCTATTTTTGTTGTGAATTTTCTCCTCCATGATTGATTCTTCAATGACATCATGTACTAGGCAACGAAAATGCCACTCATACTTCTCCAATTAAACTATTAGTTACCATGAAAAGAGAAAACATAATGGTGTGTCACCATCTTAATATTATAGTGTTTCTGCTAGCTTTTCTTGTGTGCAAAATGTTCCCAATGTTTTCTGGTGTTTGCATTTAACTATTCTTTTATGTTTTTGTTTCCCTTTGTTTTTCCCTTTTACCATGTTTTCAAGTTTATTGAAAATTCTTCTCAAACTCCTTGTTTCTTTGTTAGAAGCTTTCATCCTATGTATACATTGTCATATTTGATAGCCTTGTATGGTCAAACAATATTTGAAGAATAAAGAGCTAACATTTGGCTTTTTTGGCTTGAATCAGGGAAGAACGTCATTTACCAGGACCCAATTAGATTCCATTGCCAAAGATCTAGTGATTTTTTGGCTTGGATCAGGGAAGAGAGTCATTTACCAGGACCCAACTAGATTCTATTGCCAAAGATCTAGCACTAAACGACCCTAGAAAAGGTCCTTGGAATCCCCTTTCAGTTGTTTGGAAGCCACATCACAATGTGCTAACAGGGAATTATGAATAATTCCTACAATATGCTGCTTATAAACCTTAATAACATTAGCAAAGAAGAACCCATAGGAAACCTCGGGAAACTTGTGAGTTTTTTTGGCTTGTCATCTATTTCCCTTTGTGAATATTCTAAATAAGTTTAATATTGTTCCATAACAGTCTTGACTTTTGTTACACTTTTGAGGCTGTTGTCTGGTAAAAAGACGCACTATGAAGTTAAATGTGCTAAACCAGAGATAGAGCATGAATTTGTGACTTTAGTCTGATGCACTCCAAAAGCTCCATTCATCCAACCTACATCTCTCTTCAATTGGAAGTCTGGAATCATAGAAGTACCTGCTACTTCAAAAACATCGTGCCTCCATGAATTGGTTTCCTCAATGTCGCATCCATCCATCCCGAACAACAGAAGTTTTTTGCTTGTCCATTGCAAAGCATTTCAGTAGCCATGTTAAAAATTTAGAAGCTCAGAGTGACTATAAAAAATGGTGGTTGCTATGCATGTTTCTCAACAACAGAGTATTCTGTTGGTGGCCTTACTATCGACAATCATTTCTGCATAACTAACAAAACACTAGGAGGGATTGAAATGCACTTCCACCTTGGAGGTAGATGCTAACGCGAAGGTTTTCGGTACATGTGTGTAGACCAAAATGAAAATACATCTCTGAAATAGAATTAATAGGATAAAAAGAATTGATAGAGAAGTGTGAAAGCTCATCGGTTCTGAGTTTGCTATTTTTACAGGCAGTGGTGCAGGCCAAAGGCACTGACAAGAAGATTAAAGCTAGAGGTAATCGGTTTCAGAGTGGATGTGGAAGTGGGTGTGGTGGACGTATTGGTGCCAATGCTAATAATGCATAATTGGGTATTTTGGTAGCAACAATTGTGGCAACGAATACAGTCAACAATTGTGGAGGGTGTGGTAGTGGCTCTGGAGGATGTGGGGGTAGTGATACTTCAAGGTCAGGTACAGTTTTAGGTGTGGCATAGATGCAAGCGGTGGCTGTGGAGGGCGTGGAAGTGGTTGTGGAGGATGCGGGGCTATTGCTACTTCAGGGCCAGGTACAGGTTCAGGTAACAGAGGAGGATGTGGCAGTGGTGTGCTATAAACTAATCACTGATTAGTAATAGCTTTTTCTTGTCAATAATGAACATCTTATATATTTTCTTTGCTACATTATTCACATAGGATGTTCAACTCATACGCATAATTCATTGAGTATTAATTATATTTCGTCCAATAAACAAGGTATCCTAATCTCTTCCTTTTTATGTGATGATTAAAATAATGAAAAGGTGCAATAGCTTTGAGCTTATATCAATAAAAAAATTCATATGAACTATGCAGATTCAAGATCCAATTGTCTTTGTCATCTTTTAAATTGATATAAAATGCTAAAATTCTACATTCTCAACATTTTCGCTGCTAATACCGCATTATTGACATTACCAAATTCCATTCAACTAGGCAATTTCATGTTCACACTCCTAAAATGAAGCTCCAAGCATCCAACAGAATTTTGAGAAGTTCTTGGTGTATCTATCTATTTAAATACGTGTATCTTTTACCAGAAAGAATGGAACTCAGCATTTTGTTATTTTTTTTTATCATTTACTCTTCAAATGCATATTCCTTATCATTCTTTGATTCTTGTTGTTGATACAGGAAGTCCTCGTACAAAAATTATGCATCGAAAAGTTCATCCAATTCACGATCAGCTTGCAAATTGTGATGACCAAGGTCCTAAAAGAATAATGTTGGATATTTGAATTATGTTAAATTAACCATATCAATTTTTCCAACTTCTGCATATTCAACGTTTTCATTATCCTGTGAAACAAAGACAAAATTCAAATTAATTGTTACATAACATGTTGCGATACAATTTGAATGCATGAATCATCACACTCAAAGGGAGTATCAGCAAACCTACTGGTTTCTTAAAGGTATTTAGCCATGCAGTCTCATATTCCATCATGAGATTTTTTCAAATAAAGTGTTTTTCCGATAACATTAAAACACATGAAAAAATAGAAAATCCCATCAAACCACACACAAAATGAATCAAAATGAGACTTAAAATAATGTAATTTTGCACACAGAAATGGAGACTTAAAATGATATAATTTAGCAAAGGCAATTTTCTCATTAAACTCCCCACCACTTGAATTGAGATACAAATAATTTCACAAAAGGAACTAACACTTCATATAGTTCACAAAGTGATTGAGGTTTTGTTGGCAACCCTACAAAATTTCGTTAATTGAACAACAAACGACACTTTTTGTAGCTGCCTTCACCTCCTCTTGTAAATATTATCATTTTGAGATTATTACTGGCTTATAAAAGATGTTTATTGATTCTTTAAAGTTTGTGTTTATTGATTCTTTAAAGTTTGTGTTTTTGTTTTGTTTTCATGTTTGATTCATGACTGAAAGAATGAATCAAACATGAAAACTTAGCTTCATATTATGTTTTCTATGCAGGCCATTCTTTTGAAAGATCATCATAATTATACCCAATCTAAATCTAACACTTGTGTGACTTATCTTCGAAATGTTTTGGGTATTGATATAACTTTTATATGCTTAGATGATTTTACATTTGAATTATGAGATTTTCGTTTTGATATATTTGAACCCATTGCAAAAACTATGGTCGTGCTAGTCATGGAAATTAATGCGCAACTATTGTACCCTGTACTTGATCCATCTTGTTGGCACAATGAATTGATAAGCATTTCATTTCGGGTTATAGGTTTTCATGTTATGTATGCAAGGTTTTCATTACCAGGTATGGTCGAGCATGAAGACCAAACCCTCAATGTTCATACTATGATTGCAGAGAGGCTTCGTTTTGTTTGTTTCCATTTTATCCATTCGGATTGGTTTCTTTACTCCTACCATCCAAACCCAGAATTGTTTTGAGTTTCCCCTGTCACAATCCAGTCATATTTGTAATAGCCCCTATTGTTCGATCGGAGCCGAATGGCTACCGCACTGCTCTGTCACAATGATGCAATCGAAGATTTAAGAGGTCAGGGTTGGGATGCCTTCAACAAAAGGTTCGAGGGTTATAACCTTCATTTGGTAAGGAATTTGCAAAGACTTTCGATGGGTGTCGGGCAAAAATTAGAGACATCCAGTTAGAGGCGACTGAGGAGTTTGTGAGTGAAGCCACATGCCTACTATCCACCGGCGAGAGGTGGTTCAAAAAATCAAAGATACAAGAAGTGCCATGGAGCCTCTTCATGACTTCCAGGAAAATGAATTGTTGTGAAAAAGATATCCCTATTTCTTTGGTTAAAGCTAGATGGCATGGAATTCTGATGATCCTCAAATAGTTTGTAACCTATAAGGGTCATTATGGTCTAGTTTTTCTCTATCATATACGATTGCTTATGCATTTCATAGGTTTTCAATTAAATGTGCCCTTCTATCTGTTGAGAAGCTTGTACAAAATGTATAAGAGGTATAAGAGACAAATCCTCGACTCTAGTCTCTTTCACCATGACTTAATTAAAAAAAAATTGGTTCACCGTTTGAAAACCCTGGGTGATTGTTGGGATGGATTTTTAACAAGAAATGGCTTTGCTACAACCATTCTTGTAGAAACCCCTATTTTGGGTGAACAACTGACAAGAGAACAGTTTGACAAGCCAAACGCTCTAAATAGAAACCCTCAAGATGAGGAAATGCCCAGTCATTATTCACAGGAGAAACAGGTTGTTGGTTCCGAGTTGATTGAAACCCCTATGCCTGAATTAGATGTTGGGCATAACGCCACTATAAAACCCGATATAAAAAAACATCGCAATTAGGCAAAACAAAAACACATTGCTCTAGGGTTTCAGAACAAAAGAGTTGGTCGCCTTATTTTGAGAAATTTAAGGAATCGAGCTAAACCTCATTTGATCTCGATCGACCCGATAGAGGTCAATGAGGTCTCAGATCTTGAAATTGAAGATTTCTTGGCTGAAGAGGATCCAGATTGTCAAAGATCTGATCCTTCTCAACTGTATGACTTTGTTAATAATCTTCCACCATGTCTCTGTTGAAATAATGTAACTACGAAGAGCATTCTTATTATTATTGGATTAAATCCCCATTGTGGATTAACCATGTCATTATTATTATTATTGTTATTAGATTAATCCCCATTGTGGATTAATCATGTCGGTAATTGTAGAAGGACCAAATCCCATTTTGCGGATTGGTCATCGGACAATTATAAAGGGTAGAATAAGAAGTCAGCCCCAACAGTTATTATGGAAGACCTAGAATTAATTAAAGGTGGGTTTACCCACCCAAAGTGAGAGGTCGGCCCTTCCAGTTGTGACCTTTCACATGTGTTAGTCTTGTATAAATAAGAGACTAGCGCCTCACTTCAAACACACAACTCACTTGCTCATTATCTTATGAGGTAAGTTGCAATTACCAGTTGGAGAGAGGGAGAAGAGTGGCGCATCACTTGGAGAGGACTATCTGTATTGGTTTGAGTTATCTCTTGAACATTGTTTAAGCTATTTATGATAAGGAAGTTTTGCTGGGTTTTCTTCCCCTAGAGGGTTTACCAGGATAAATGTTGTGTCTCTTGTGAATGTGTATTTCTCAGTGATCTTGTTCTTATGTTGCTCTTATTTATTGAAATGAAAAGAACTATAATAATGGCATAAACATTAACATCATTTTAGAGCCAACCTGAAGGAAGCACAATTTGCAAGAGGAAAAACATCATTGTTACCGTACACAAAAATTAGGGTTTTGCAAAAGTGAATCTTTTCAGCTCCCTAACCACCTAGAAAGTTGCGCCCTCCCCCAAGGATCATTTTGGCACTTAGAGCGCACCTTTTCAGTGGCTAGATCTCCTGGAAAGTGAAACCCTAGTTTCACAAAGTACCATAAAACCATAAAACCAGAGTACCAGAAGTACCAGAAGTACCAGAAAACCAGAAGCACCAGTCCAGAAATCCGCAGATCAAGTTTGAAGGGGTAAAAGTTGGATTTTCAAAATTCTGACTGTACCAGCTAACTCGCCTCAGCTCAACGCATCTATCCTCTGGATAAGATTTTCAAAACTCGAAGTTTGAAAAATTAGGGTTTCCTCATAAAACCCTAAGTTGCAGCTGCAGTTGCAGTACCAGTTGCAGTTGTAGCCGTAGAACCAGTTGCAATCACCCTTGAAATTTTCTCAAGAGTTGGCAATGAT